>JAVCKZ010078672.1:0-12935 GCA_034780755.1 Lepetodrilus elevatus
CAATCGTCGAATAACACTTTTGACAAAATCAACACTGTTGATTATCGAAAAGTTATTACACAGTAGAAATCCACCACATATGTTGAATAATATCATTAATGTTATTCATTAATGTCATTGACATTGACATTTAGTGTTAATTATGACACATCCACAAGCTGTTACCTTGGGGAACGCAATAATTTAGTTATGACAACTTTGCATTGCATTTATATAAGTTATATTCTTAACCCTGTATCTGCTGTACTTGACACACGCATTGTTCTATAGATCATCTGTGATTGCCTCTAGCATTGAGAAGGTTAATTAATCCAGCATTTCATTCTGACTGGTATGCTTACAGGTCTAACATCAGGAACTAAGTGGCCAGGTTTGTGGTAGAGACACAGTTTTACATTACAGTGTATATGGTATCAATGTAACGTGCTGACTGTACTGTTCACGCCTGTGTAGATGACATTGCATGACCAGTGTAGAATCTTTCCAGTAGACTTATTAGTGTTGGCTCTTTCTAATCAGCATGTATTCACTTCGTATTTGAACATATTTTGTAGAATTTTAACCAGCATTGTAGTGATTGACGTATTTGAACAACGTACTGTAGATCTAACTATCTATCTATCTATCTATCTAGAAATTCTTGTCACATCAAATTATAAATTAACTTGTCATAAATATATTGCAGTTTTTCTTGGTATGCTACCTAGAAGTTGGCATGCATGTTTTGATGTTTGTCTTGAAATTTAGATGGTTATGTTGTCATAGCATGTTTTGTTTTGTGAACTATATTTGTTCTTTAACATATTTTCTGTATAGAATAACATTTTCCTTGACAATTTTAACACCATAGTTCCATAGTATTATTTCCCTCCCATGTAATCATAGTAAAAGGCTATTTCCCTACTTCCATAACTAACTAGTAAAATATGTCAATATTTTGAGACATGATTCAGATTGTGTTTTAATTCATCTTCAAATATGCATATTTTATTTACCTTTGCATGCATATATTTTAATCTAAACAATGTTTGCATTGAATGATGACTTCCTTGGAAATGTAGTTCATATTTCTTCCCATGAAATTCATATTAATACACAAGTTCCTTATCCCTAGAAATGATTAAATATATTTGGACTTTTTTTGTATGTGTGTATGTATGGTGTGATGCGTGTGTCTGCACATGTATGTGTGTATGTATGGTGTGATGCGTGTGTCTGCACATGTGTGCGTGTATGTATGGTGTGATGCGTGTGTCTGCACATGTGTGCGTGTATGTATGGCGTGATGCGAGTGTCTGCACATGTATGTGTGTATGTATGGCGTGATGCGAGTGTCTGCACATGTGTGCGTGTATGTATGGTGTGATGCGTGTGTCTGCACATGTGTGCGTGTATGTAATGCTCTCACATCTGCGGCTTTGATATAGCTGTGTTATTTCCGCTCACCCAAATATCAGCACCAGAGTCGTTTTGCAGCTGCACGGAAAATCAACAAGTGGGCTTTTGAGAGTGGATAATGCCTCTTGTGCCGTACCATTAGCATTCTTTTGCTCATATTGCGGGCTGAGGTTATCTCCCTCGGCATGTACAACATGGCATAGGGACTTGTAGAGCAGACTCAGAAATGATCTGTGCATGTAGTACGAAATATTGTATTTATGATGAAATTTATAATTGGGTTGTTTTTAATAACTGAATGCAAAATTATGCATTACTAGTCTAACAAATGTATGGATATTCGTAAAATATATTTTTATTAAAGTTGGTAAAAAAAATCTTTTTATGTTGACTGGTTTTGGCAAGTCAGACGTACTAGGTCCGCTCTACAAGTCCCTATGCAACATGGTGCTTGGTAGCATTTGTCAGAATTCTGTAAGACAATGTGTTGGGAGCATCTGTTAAAATTACGTATTAAATGGTGTTTGGTAGCATTTCTCAGAATTATGTAGAACAGTGCAACAATAGTAGCATCTATCAGAATTTTGTATTACTGAGCGGTACGTGTTGTTTGGTAGCATAGCATCTGTCAGAGTTATGTAGAACACTGTGTTGGGTAGCATTCATCAGAATTCTGTAAAATACAGTGCAGCAATGGTAGCATTTGTCAGAATTCTGTAAAATACAGTGCAGCAATGGTAGCATATGTCAGAATTCTGTATATTCTAGATATGCCATTTGTTGTATTTGTTATAAATATCGTGATATCAGCGTAACATCTCAGAAAATGGATATTCAGAACAAGAACTGGTTTTCTAACTTATGAAAAGTTTGTTCCAGATAAATATTCTTGTAGAGAAAACCTCTATGCTTGTTTATTCAATTATTGTGATATCATTGTGTGTAAACAACAGATTCTGTGTTCTCATTAAGAATTGTGTGACCAGTGAGTACAGCCCTTAACAAACGCTCACCATTACTTCAACCAATGAGAATTAAGCCGATACGTATGGAAACTTTTGTTGACACACTGTTGAGTTGTTGGGGATGGTGATCTATCTGATTTTGAAGAAAGGCGAGATATCACTTCAGTGTTGGGGGATGACGGCTCTCCCTTGTGGATCCTATAGAGCAAAGAGCAATTTATTGAGAGCAAACGAAACTAGCATTAAGTGATGATGGCGTTGTATTTCATTACCCACAGATCACAGAGATGAATGAGAAGCTCTCTCCTCAACCATCGCACATTACAATTTTTTCTTTAAAAACCCCAAACTTTTCTAGATATTTTTTTTCTCAGTCATTAAGGTATCCAATTTTATTTTTTTAAAAGGAAAGATTTCTTTTTTTTAAGATAGTTTCTTTTCTTCGATCATTAAGGTATCCATTCAGAATTATTTTCAGATGAGATAAAATATCGTAAGAAATTTGCAGTACGTTGAATTTCGACTTTAGAAGTATTTGTGTCATGACATTGAAGTGACAATTAGCCTGCAATCTCTTCATGCAGTATAGGTTCAAACAGTGTCGGAGTCTTCTGAACTTTTCACGCTCTTAGGAATGGTTGGACCACCTATCGATGGAACCCTATTGTTTGGGAAGTCAATATGAAAATAATGAAAATAGATCACGGTCAGAATCCAATAGGTTTCTAGCTGCTGCAAGTCAGTCGGATGCTTGTAGACAAGTAATGGACAATTCTAACCAAGAATAGAAATTGTCAATATGAACAATGCTAATCTTGAGATGCGTGCCTAATGTTTCACCATTACTGTTTCCAGGTCAACTCCATTGCCTTGGAGCCAATAATTACATGTAATTATTATAGTGACATTTTGATTAAGACTTTTGACATTAACACTATTTTTAGGTAAACTATGTATTGGAAGTTATTTACAGCAGTATAAGTGCAATGGTATTTTCTTGGAAGATATTCTTAAACTGTCGATATGAATATCAATGCAAGTAGTGGAATTGTGAGTTCTCCGGATATCAATTGATTGTTTTCCCAGGTATTTAAGGGTTATTAATGAAACAAGGTTACTCCTACACACACATAAAGGCTCATTATTGACCTATTAATACAATACTTAGAGGAATCATCATTATTATTATTCATATTCTTCTGGGGTAATTTTATATTTATTACATTGACATTGAACTTCATATAATCAATGATGACTGACTGTGTATAGCTATATAGCTAGTATATATAGCTAATACAACTGATTTATGTTTTTTGTATATTGTGATATATGTGTTCCATGATAGCAAAATATTATTTTCCAAAATCGTGTCACACCATGTCATATTAGGATTTTCATCTTGAATTTTATGCTGACGAGCTGATTATATTTTATATTTTGATCGATTGATTATCGTGTGACAAATTCTTGGAAGATTATATATTGTTATCATTTACCACCTATACTACCTACTACTTAGTGGTCATTTTGATCATCTCCATTAACGAGTTATGTATTGATACTCATCCTGTTGCTTGATTCTGAATTTATTGTCCACATCTCAATATGTTTTCGTCTTCTGAGATCATAAGTTAAAATGTTTATGAGCACTTACGATGAAAACCTTTTCATTGATGCCCCATAATTGACAATTAGCCCAGATTAATACTCGTCCAAATTGTTTGAGAATTCATAATGGACAAAACTGGAATATTATCATATGGATTAAAGATATAAGCCAGCTTGGCGAAAATCTTACGATGTTACACTTTACGGTTTTCTTTGATGGATGCAGTATATTACACTCTAACATCATTATTACGGATAATGGCAATTCTAAGACAGGAAACTAGCAAGATCTAAAGAAAGCTAAAACTTGTTTCGAAGATAATAAAGAAAACAGACCAAGAATGAACAATGCATCGATCTTTTTTGTTTTTTTTTGTTTGTGTGTATATATTCTTAAATCTAGTGTTTTCCAAATTTTTCAAGAAACAATTTCCCAAAAATATTTGAAAATTATAAATTAATTGGCTAAATTGCATGCATCTCTGACAAGAATGTATTAAATAATTGTTCAATGTATACCGTACATCTCTTAGTGCTTCACAATCTCCTCAAACAGTGTTCCACGTGTACCGCCACTCTGGAATCTAAGTCACTGGAGCAATGCTGGGGTACGAAAACCGTGGTTCGATCACGACCGCGTGACCCGTACACTGTACCACAGAGCGCAACCCACATTACGGGTGTTTGTAGAGAAAACACCCACCTCATTTACACAACTGCATTAGAGAGATCTCTTAACATTTACTGCTCCTTTCGTAGGTAAACTGCCAGAAACACATATGGCAAGCCGCTGCTGTAAACTCGCTCGGCCAAGCAGAAAGAAACGGGGCCAAATGACAATCTGAGCTGACTTTGCAAATATTATTTCCCGAAATGTATACAAACTTCCATTTCAAATGCACTATAGGGTTAACATATATGGGCTGGTTCTGGATGTTGGTATGTTTTCAATCGAAAGCAATTTAGGCTTGAAAACGTATTAGGTACGTCCTGTTTAAAGATGAAGTCTGTTTAGTCTCGTCAGCAATGTAGAATGGTGCAAATACACACTTGCCACTCCATCGGCACCAAGATGGAAATACACCTCACACCTAGCTTTAACCTTTCATTGGCCACTTGAAGCATTTTGAAAGAAACATTTTTTTCCTCATTCTGGACTTACCTGTGGATCAAATGCTGTCAAATGTGGTAATTTCCCCTGGAAGTGGTTGCATTCCTCACTTCAAGAATGCAGCATTTAGTCAAGAATTCATGCCAAAGTTACTATTGAGGAAAGCTTTTTATTTGTTAAAGAGTAGGGATAGAAGTTATTGTCATTTTTAGGCTTCTTTCCATATTCCATACTAATTTGTAGGCCATAGTAAATGTAGAATTGTGTAGAAAGTTGAATTTTGTTTTAACCCTCTGCATGCTGAAGGAGTGACTGTGCCTTATATAGCAGGGAGAAGGTTAATCAATGTCCAGTTTGCCCTATTTCTATATTGAGTGGGAAGTTTTCTTTAATCATTTCCATCTACAGAATAGGCCACCAATAACATACTATGTTACATTTTGTTTATGTAAATGTGCATATTTAGAGTAAATTAGCAAACAATGCCTTTTACTTGTACATCTATTTAATATTTTGCTTTGTTTCATTTCCATATTCAGAATAGGAAAACTATAAAATATATATATTTGTATTTTGGAGGTTTAGAGCCACTTTAAGATTATTTCACTTATATCACAGCTAGTAAATATATGGGAAAACTTACCCTAAAATGTGTGTCAAGTATATTGGTTGTGAGATTAACCCTATCAAATGCATATGAATGGCATTCTGATTCCTTAATAGTTTCTCCAAGGAGACACGCCTGGCACAGTTAATGGAGCCAATTGGTATTGATTATATAAACACTGGTAAATATGGAATACGGTCACCCCAGTAATAGGACCTCCAATCATAGAATTATTACGCTTAATGAGAAAATAAATGCGATATCTTTGATTTCTGTGTGGTAGAAATCATATTGCAGATCTGAAAGCAAACAGACAAATATGATTGTCATTGGATTTGGTTGTCATAGGCTGGATTTTTATTGGAAAGAATTTGTTTTTCGGTTAAATATGTTGTGAACATATATAATAGAATATTTTTAACAACTTCGTACCGGTAGCTTAAAGATATCATGTTTCAGCTTGGCAAATAGAAAATGATTACAAATGTAACATAATATTGAATGTGGTTGTATTACATGTATATTGAATTTTTATTAGAATTAGTTTTTCTAGTTAATCTATTGTGTAAAAATATAAGATTTTATAGCTATTAAAGCTAGATTTAGCCTACATGTACATGTGTCATGCGATCATGTTTCAGCAGGGTTCATCTTGGTAGAAAGAAATTGATTACACAGCATATTTTTCTGACTCAGATTAAGAATTAGCAAAATCTAGTGTGTCATTTACAGGTGTCTTTATTTTCTGTATACATCCTTTAACTGATTTGTTCACCCACTAGGGAGTGGGTAACCGGTAGGAGCTACAATATGTAGTTATTTGAGTGAGCTTTCCAGCATGGATTTGGTGCATATGTAATAACACATTATTGTTATTATTATTATTATTTATTATTATAATTAATTACCATCATAATCATCATTACAAGTAATTGGGTCCACATCATGTTTCTAGATTATTATTATTATTAATATTATTATTATTATTATTATTATAATATTATTATTTATCATCACTGTGTTCATTTGTGTTCCAGGTGTGTGCCTAGAAGCCATCGGAGAAGCCAAAGTTGAATGGATGACTTCTAGTGATATCCAGGCTTCTGATGAGGAGGTGTTCAACTACACCACTGTGCTACCCATTAAAGGTAGAGTGTCTAATTTTACTTTTTTTAAAACACAAAAACAGCAACAACAACAACTAAAAATTAAAAGACCAAAATAAATGTCATTAATTACATTGGCAAGTACCAGTAATGTTAAAATAAGTACATGTTCCATACCCCAAGTCACATGTTCAAAGGTAATATTCTTTTCCAAATATCTTTTAATATTTTAAAGAATGTATACCCGTATTGAAAATATGTACACAAATGTAGGAGGAATTTTTTTTGGTTTATGTTCAAGTTATTATGTTAATAGCATGTCTATAGGGTTAGTCTTTGTACCCATTGAACATTTTCATTGTATATAAACATGTCTTTCATCAAGCCTGTTGTATTCATTAACGCCTAGTGAGTGAGTGTCAGTGAATGATCTGTTGCTTAACGTAGCAATTTTTGCCAATTTGCAACAGCTGATGATTCAACTGCAGGGGGCCCTATTGAAGGGTTCAAACTTATTAAAATGATTTCTTTTGAAAATGATGTGAAATTGTTAAAAATATCAATTTAAACAGCTAATAAAAAATAAAAAAACACATAGACGAGAATATGATGTGGTTGTTAGTGATTTTGAAGGCACTATAACTGAAACATGAAAGAATACGGACCACTCCTGAACTTCCAGACATTGATTATTTTAGCTGAAAATTAAATTGAATCGTCAAAGATTTTGTCCTTGAGAAAATTATGAACTCTAAATATATAATTTAGTTTTTAGCTTAACTTCTTTCAAGTCTTCATCGAAACACCATGTTTTATCAACGAGCAGCGAAATTTACTCATATCACCCTCATAAATCAGCGTTATTCGAATCTCCACCGTGATGCCTGTAGTGTATGTAATGTGGGAGCTCTTTATGATTTTCTTATCATAAATTAAAGTTAAATATTTAATTATGTACATGTTACCTAAACATGTCAAATAAGCACATATTTGCAACAAAAATAGATACGTTGATAGTAAAATGTGTACTAAACACATGTGTTTATATTGATCCAAGTGCATATACACCGGGGAGAAAAAAGTCAGATAATTTCTCTGGTATGATAATTGCTGAAGAACACAAACATGTTATCGGGTGGTAACATGGCAATGCAGCTGATAACAACAACTCGTCATAACTACATCCTTATCTCTCAGATGCCAAACGTATTTCCGAAGTTTCCACGTATATTAACAACAGGTGTTTGTTCGTAAATAGAAACAAAATAGAAACAAAATCTATGAATGATTTGGTATGTCTATTTCAGAACATATTTATCGTAAGACATATCTTTTGAGATTGATTTTTTTTTAAAGCTTGGAATACCAGTATCTTTGACAAATGCAATCCGAATCCATATGTATTCTTTAAAATTGTGGGTAATTCACGATACAACACAGGATACAGACAGGGATGAAAAACATGGACATTATTCTATTAACCTCTGCCAAAAATACAGCATATCTCTCATCAATGGCTGTAAATTGTGCACCGATAACCCCCAGTTTTGTTGATCTGGAAGATGTCGATGAAACGAGCAACGGTTTGCGTCACGTAATCATCTCGTAAACAGCAGGAATAAGATGATTTTCTCTGTGCTACGTATTAGAGATTGGTTTATAATGGACGGTTTGCAGTGTGAAAAACTGAATGAGATAACAAATATCTGCTTTTAATACTGGCTGGAAATTATCCATGACTTTCTTTGGCAAATTTACTGGAATAATGTTTCCTCCAAAAAATTATAAAGTACATGTGTTGTGATTATTTTGGGGTAGAGAGAATCTGTGCTGTACTGATAATATAATGTTAACAACTTTAACTCCCATACATTGTATGGATATAAATATGATGATAAGGTGTCTAAAATTCAAGTGGGATGAATACTATTTGTCTAGCATGAACTATATTTTTCAAGCATTTATGTTTTAACCCTCTCCCTGCTGAAGGCGAGTTAACTTGCCTGATCACATGCAGAAATAGAACACTTTGATTTTATTCAGCAGGGAGAAGGTTAAAGGTGTATACTAGACATCTCATAGTACTAGGTATCATAATATATTTTGTTTATTGTTTAGTTCACAGAATTAAGGTTAATTGTCAAATTTAGTCATTCAATGCATCAATGCAATATCCAATAATTATTCAGTTGTTTTTTATATACAAATAATCTTTATTAATTATGAGACACGGGGTGAAATATTTGTAGTTTCACCACTTAAGAAATTGGCTTAGTTAAAAAATGCCTCTGTTCACCCAGCAGGAAATGGGTACCTACAGTAGTAGGATGAGATGGCATTGTAAATGTCTGACCTTCTAGTTCTTGAAACTATATTTAACCCTCTCTCTGCTGGATTAGGTACAGGTACTGCTCTTTAGGGCATCTATTGTTGCCTCCATCATGGAGAGGGTTAATCTGTTGAAATTGATTATTCAACTTTAACAAAAAATAAATAGAAAACATTGTATTTTTAAATGTTATTTTAATGTCATAATATATTTTCTTCTCTCAGGGGAAAAAGTTATCGACGATGAGGGTTTGCTGCATCCTGGATCACACTATTTTCCATTTGAATTTGTACTTCCAACAAAACTGCCGTCTTCCTTCAAAGGAAAGCATGGACGACTGCGCTATTTCGTGAGAATGACCATCTACTCCCCCGGCGGCCCCCACCATGAAAGGACGAGTAAATTTGCCGTCATCGGAGCTCTGGACCTTAATTCTGAACCCGATTCTGCTGTGAGTTTCAGATTGTCGTTTTATTTTGATTATTTTATCGAAAAACACAACTTTCTTTGATTATTTGCCGTCACTGGAGCTCTGGGTTGTCCTATGTGCGAAAAAGCGGAATTCTAATTTTGTATAAGAGCGCCTACGACCTTATTTTTTAACCAAAATCTATTTTGAGTTTCAAATTGTGCTTAATTTGGATCATATTTATTAAAAAAAACCACCTTTTTAGATTGAATCTCATTATTTTTTTTGTACAGTGTAATTTTATGGAAATATGTGTCAAAGAAATGTTTGACTGGAAAGAAATCCACCCTGGAATAATATTGTAAATGGAAATTTAATAAAAGTGAAATATGTTTATGAAAACAAGGATTGAACATTTCCATTGCCTGACACAGAGGAAAATGTAATATGATGGTCAGACAAACATTTGCACAGTTGAAATTGCATGTTGACAAGTATAGTACATAAATAGTACCGGTATGTGCAGTACAGAATACTAGTTATTTTTGGAATGTCCAGATCATCTTTGATGTTAATATATATATGTGTGTTGTGTTTGATGTTCAAAAAGAAAATGTTTGTAGCATCTATATTTGGCTTGTCCCTGTTTCAGAAAAAAAAAGGTCCTATCCTGATTGTTTTCATTTATGCAGTGTAGCATTTTGTATATATCATGTTGTATATCATGAAGTATATTGTTTATCATGAAGTATATATATAACATGTTGTATATATCATGAAGTATATATAACATGTTGTATTTCATGAAGTATATAACATGTTGTATATCTAATCATGCAGAATATTATATAGCATGTTGTACATATCATAGTGTATACATTATATCTGATACTATTTATGTATTCAGTACTATTATTATTTTTAAATTGGGTTTACAGTGAAAACATTTGGCTGCCATTGATTCAAAGTAAGAATGCAAATCAAGTTTTCCCCTAGAGCAAGTACATTTCAAGATAACTTTTAAACCCCTTAGGTATACTGGTATGTATAAAGTTATATAAACCTATAATCAATAGCATTTCAGTGGTTGATCCAGAAATAGCAAAATGCCATGAATTCACCGATTCGACACATGTTTTCTTGAAAGCTGACAAAATATCAAAATAGAATATTCTGTTAACTCGCCAAAAGGCACATCTAAGTGCTGAAGACAGACATGAATGCAAAGTTTCTTGATGCTGCTGTTAATTGGTTTACAGACACATTATCAATGGAAGGCATAGCTGTTGGCAAGATAGCGAATTAGATGAGAAAGTTCTCGCTTTGTATGAAAGAATTATATCCTTAGACAGAGCCTGGGGCATGGTTGCCATTTTTTTCTTCTGATGACTCAGTTATCATTTAAAAGATTTACGTGAAATGGTTAAGAAATAATTTTACTTTTCCCTTTCTACCCAGCTCCTGTGACACCATCTACCTGTTACAGAATCCTAGATTCACAATCATTTCATGAAATCCTGTTATTATAAATATGAGTCCTTTAGAGCTATGAGCAATTGCTTTAAGGTGTTGATCTGGCCCTGAAAGTACGAAACCTTTCTGCGTATGATTTCATGTTAAAGGGTTTTGTTCACAAATCCCCATGTAAAATTTGATACTCATTTATGATGTCTCACCAACCAACCGACATACTCTTGCAAGTACATGTCACGGAATGAAGTTTGACATCCTAAGAAACCCCTGATTATTTTCTCCCCTATTACACCTTGTTTTGCAAGTAAATGTATTTTTTAATTTTTTAATTTTTATATTATTCTTTAGCATTAAAATAAATGGGATCCTTGCATAATCATATGATTTATCCAACTCATTGGAGCAATGACGTTGTTATATCATTGCCACAATGAAACTCTTGACATCCCAAGAAATCTCAGATTAATAATAATAATTCCTTTTGATATCATTGATCCCATTAGTATCAATGTCTCACTCCCTATTTACATCTCGCTCTTCAAGCACCTGTCAAAAGCTTGCAGTCACCTACAGAGACAGATATCCTAAGAAACCCCAGGTTAACTGTTGTGTTGATGACCATCTTGTTTTTCACAATTACCCTTGGAAAATGACACTTATGACATCCATTCTTGGTGCTGTATGACCATCTGAAGAAAAACCTGACTATTTTTAAAAACAAAAATAATAATTTTTCTTTTTTTTATGCCAACATAGTATTACATTCACTTACACCTTGTTTTCAGGTATTGTATATAACCTAGGTAAAACTCATCCTCTGCCCCGTAGTGTGATCCACTTGAACTTTCTTCACAGGAATATGATGACGCTGAATAACGTAGTACAAGCTGTTGGTAGAGGGTGAGGGGTACATGACATCCAAAGAATCTCCAGTGTGTTAATCCTCTCCATGCAGAAGGCAACTGAAGATGCCCCCAAAGAGCAATGCTTGTGCCTAATCCAGCAGGGAGAGGGTTAATGGCCATCGTCTTTTTTTTGCAGTTGCCCGTGGAAAACGACACGTTCGAAGCCGTGGGTTCCTGGTGCTGTGTAGCGGGTACGGTGACGGCCACACTGAAACTAGACAGGAAGGGTTACACCATGAAGGAAGCCATCCCAGTGTGGGCCGAGATCAAGAACCTTAGCACTAGGAGGATAGCTTCAACACACGTGTCTCTAATACAGGTGAACCATGCTGAATACTTCATGTTTAGTTTATATAGCTTTGAGGATAAGCACTAGTAGGATAGCTTCAACACATGTGTCTCTAATACAGGTAAACCATGCTGAATACTTCATGTTCAGTTTATATCATGCCTACTTACAGAGCTTTGACAAACATGCCATTCGTACAGGTAAATCAAGCAAAATACTGGACGTCTCACACTCTTTACATTTCCACACTAGCCATCACGATGAGGACATTATTCTGTCAGATTGCTGACGACAACAAACCATGTTAAATGTACCTGTGTGTCACGTACATGCACAAAGCTACCTGTATCTACATTGGTAGGATTCAAATTCCATGTTAGACGTGGTCCTGTTACAAATGGCACCCAATGTGTATTCTCGCATCCGGACAACTTGGGTTCTAATCCTAGGATCAACATTGTCCTGTTATAAATGGTGCTTTATTGTTGCTGGAAATGTCTAAAGAAATGCTCATGCATGGCACAATTTGATTTACCGGGTAACTGCGGGTACTATTACAGCATATACCACATCATATGATTATGACAGTCTGTTCGCGATTCACCACTTTGGCGTTTTTATATGTTTTTGCAACTTCTCATAGTATAGGGCGTGAAACTAATGGTGGGAGCCTCATTGTGAAACTGACTTCCGGGGGCAGGAGGCTCCTAATAATGACAACTACTACGAGAATAA
>JAVCKZ010078683.1:0-12932 GCA_034780755.1 Lepetodrilus elevatus
GTTGGTTGGTTGATTTGGGGTTTAAAGTCACTTTCTAGAATCTTTCACTAATATCATGACTTGCATGCATATGTACTTCTTGACTGCTTTCCACCAGTTTTTATAGTGCTAGTTCACTTAGAATATCATGTCGGAGATAGTACAATGATACCCCACTCAGACACAGTATACTGACTCCGAGCTGGACAGTCTTTACGGAACTAAATGTTCCTAGTGTACAAACAACCATTTAGGATAAATAATTCTCAATATCAGATAAATCCTTCCTTAAAATTAAGGAAATGCAATGCAGTGTCACAACAAAATCTCAACAATTGGAAGAAACGGAATCAACATGGTGACTGGATGTTCCTCCTGTCAGAAGTACATGTCATCCTATCCCTGAACTCTCGCACCGGCAAGAAATAAAAAATAATTTTAAAAAGCCAGTTCAGTTGACTGCTCTACTGCAATACAACAATGGAAAAGAGAAAGCAAATACGCGCACATCTGTAAATTTGTGGAAGAATTAGCAGCAGTAGCGTAAGACGGGGTAACAAAGCAACACTCAGATAGAATGTTGACAGATTTCACGGCCGCGTTGCAGGGCATTGATAGAAGGATGACTCTTCATTACAAGACCGTGAATCAATAAGCATGACAATCAAAAATAGAGAACATTTATCTGGGTCAATTCCGCAGTAATTATTTCAGAATGTATTTCCATTTTCTATCCGCTCGTAAAATGTATTTAATATAAACAAACAGAATTGCGTTTAATTATTTAAGGAAGAATTCCTTTCTCTATCCGCACGTAAAATGTACGTGATATAAACAAACACAATTTCTAATTTGTCTGCTATTACGTAAGTCAATCTACAGATGTGAGTGCAGAAAGGTCATTCCGCTGTGGTGATGCCACGGCATGTAGGGCTACATAGTAACATCTGGGTGAGAAAGCTCTGATAATGACTAGAATGACATTGGCTTCCGTGTATGTCAGACCAGGAAATAAGAGTAGATGCTCACAAGTATCTGTGTGTCGTCGTCACAGAGAGGTGATGGGGGGGAATCCCATCTGGATAAAATGCAAGACTTGCTTTGAAACTAGATCAGGACTCTCTGGTGATGTAACTTTCCTTGACAAATCCTTTTTTAATGGCAGATAAAATATCTGATTGATGAAGTGCTTTGCTTATATTGCTTTGGGAAATGCCAGAGAGCGAAAATGGGCACATGTTGTTGTATTTTTTGTTCAGCACCATTTGAGTAGCTTGTCGAGATCCTAGGCACAAAATAAATGTATTATTATTATTATTATTATTATTATTATTATTATTATTCAATTATTATTATTATGATTTATTACAGAACATTATTATTATTATTATTATTATTATTATTATTATTATTATTCAATTATTATTATTATTATGATTTATTACAGAACTATAATAATATTTATTTTTTAAATCAACTAAAATGTCAACTAAAATGTCCAACGCATAAGATATCCTCGAGGATTCTGCTGGCATTTTCAATCATGCTTTTTTTTTTTCTCAAGTGGAGAAACAATGAAACAGCATACTCCTTTGATATCTATTTACATGAATCGATAAAATGTCCATGATCGTATCTGTAGACATATATTTGTACCTTGCTCCCTGAAGCTTTCCCATACAAAGGAAGTCTCCCCCAGGCTTACTTTCTACCTGGACGTCTCTATTGAATACCAATTAATTCTGAAACAATTCCCATCTGATAGCAATCGGGCAGTTTACTAACCTAGGAAATAATGTAGCTGCTCTCAAGGTAGCCGGACATTTGCCACAAGGAGGTATAGGGTTCAGTGTGTATCAAGTTGGACAGAGCTATCAGATGCCGGGATTTCCTATCAGTGATAGATCTAGCAAAGACTACCACCCAGGCATTTCCGGGTCATTTCAAGGGCACCTGTCCTGCTAATAAAATAGAAACCAATTCTCACATTCACTTTTCCATTATACAAGAAATTAATATTATATGTTGAAAATTCAAACGTGCATATAATAATATCGACCAATTATTTCTATTGAAGTACATCACTTCAGTGTTCAAATTAATAGGGGGTCATTTGAAAATCTGCAATGTTAAAGGTATCTGTTTGACCTGAAAATTACAGATTTTACCACCTTTAACATTGGACCTATGGAGAATGACCCCCCTTATTATTTTCTTTATTTCAAAGACTGCACTTAATTGCCATATTTCACATAAATGTATTACTATTCTTCTATGTATGTATATGATATCCACGTATCCACCATGGTATCCACATGTCCACTACGATGCCCCATCACCATGCCATTATGCCCCATAGTAAAAGGCAGGGCCAAAGCACCTAATTAAGTTAATTAATGTCAAGAATTCTTCATTAGCCTCTGTGTTTATTTTCCCTATAGCTGCTTGTCACTGTGTAAGAATAACTGGCCTGATCCATTTCAATCACCTGTCAAGTATACATCAACATCCAGCCTAACTGTCAGGACCAGGGCCTTCTCACATGCATGTACATATCAACATTTCATTTTGTAGCCCATGATCAGGTTTCAGATGTTATTACCAGCACATATTAGATTACAAAGTCAAGATTACTTAACTAAAAACTTATTTTCATAAATATACTCAAGATTATTTTCACCATAATGAACTTATTTTTTAAATTACCATGTTGTCTGCAATACTTCAAAAAAAATAATTTGTTAAATGGAATTAATACACAATCACTATTTAATAGGGCAATTCCAGTAACCTTTAGGTGGTGAAAGGTTAAATGGAGAAAGTAAACGAGCAAAGGTCAAGGAAAAAATATGATACTTCAAATATATTATCTTTAACATTTATGGAGTGATCAGCATTGTGCGACTCTGCAGTGTTTGTACAAATGTACACAATCTAAATCATGCTTTTACATGGTATGGTTTCAATAACCAGATTACATCCAACAACTCCAATATGTGAACATCCAAGCAATACAGAGCCAACATTCTTTAGCATATGAATCAGCTTGTATCATCCACCTGTACGCCTATAGATAATTTTCATAATAGGGAACCTATTACCTAATATCATGTAAAGCTGTTGTCTGGCAAGCAGCAGCAGATTTCCGTCATGACTACCACACAACTAATAGGAGGATCTTTGCCCATAAATAGTGGGGGTAGATATGGGGGATATATACATATAACAAATATGAAATAAGATCGTTACATTTTCAATCTTTTTGGCAAACATCATATGATCCAAGATCGCTCATATTGTCGGAGATCACAATGTGCTATTACGTGTATAGTTCTTTGAGCACACACATTGTTCATGGTAGTCTAGCATGATTATACACTGTATTATTATTATTATTATTTTATCATTATTATTCGATGCAAACTATTCCCTCTGCATCCAGGAAATTACTATAATAATAATATTTATTATTATGAAGATGATTATTAACGCAAACCTGAAAAATAATGATTCATATCTTGTGATCACTAAACTGTACAATGATCATTAACACAACCTTGAAAACTAATATGACATTTTGCCTTCGATGCAAACCTTTACCTCTCTGCGTCCAGGAAATCGTACATGCTCTTAATGTTCAAAGCAACCATTCAGGTTAATAGTGCAGAGTGATTAACATAGAGCATCGCCAGGAAGGAGAACATTAACACATTCATTAAATGGATTATGACCAGCTCACCTAGACATGGGCTGTAAAAATAGCATTAGCCGACTCTTCCGATTCATTAACCCTGACCATGAACTCATAACAAAATGTCAAACCATTTTGCTCGCGTTTTCAAACATTTCACTCGTTTTAGCTGAGGCCAATTGAGAGGTTCAATCAGAAATCGGGGTTAGGTGAACTGATAACAAAACTCTCAAACAATGTTGTCCATTTTCAAACATACCCTATCCTGACATCTTTTTCGCTAAAGCCAATTGAAACTTTCAATCAGTCAGGTGAGCTCATAACAAAACTGTTAAACCATATTGTTCAAGTTTTCAATCACTCTCGGTCCTTACCTCTTTTTCGCTAAAGCCAATTGAAACGTTCAATCGAAAATCAGGGTCAGGTCTGCCCCAGTATCGCTTATTCAACAATTTCATCGTGGTTCTGTTCTTGTTGCACAGACAGCAAAAGCTGCAGCCGCACTTAGAACACGTTGGCAGGGTGGGGGCAGCCATCGTCCAGCCTTGGACCAAACCGGACATTACGGCACTCGGCTTGTAGAGCGCGGACCGTATAACCTTGTCGTCCTTTTTATCCACTTTCGGCGGACTCATGTTGGACCGAGTTCCTCGGATATTGTGGGGACTCATCGATCGCGTGTGTTTGAGAACAGGCGTGAATACGTTCTTAGCCATGGCGATTTGATTCCTGGTCAAATGGTATGTCTTCGCTAGTTTTTAAAACGAATATAATGTATATCCTTCTTTCATTAGTATTATCGCATCAATGCCATGTGGACCTTTCATTTCCTGGTCATGTGACCATTGACCAGAATTCTGCTAGCCGTTGTCAACTTTCATAGGTCATAACATTCACATCTTGAAAACGCAATCCCAGTCTCGTGGAGAAGAAGAAGAAGAGTTCTACGTCTACCCTTCTTCAGTAGCAGCCAGAGTTCTGGTTTTATCGCCAAATCTTCTGTCAAACCGGGTCACGATGACACGAGGTGTAGCAGGAGAACATCCATCATCGAATTCCGAATGTTCTTCACAACACTCATTGATAACATTGTTGCACAGGAATACCAGAACTGTTCAGGTTCCGTTTCAATTCACGTAAATATCCAGTGTCCTATGCTTGTTTGCCCAGGAAAACATTGACAACAAACACGCACGACCGAAGAACAACACAAACGAAAACGTATATCCCTATTGGTCCGTCTTTGAACAATCGAGAAGAATCTTCCTTTGCCTTTTATACTTATGACTGGTGTTCAGACACCTACAGTGAGCAACATAGACTCGCCGCCTCACAGAATAAACATATTACATCACTGGCCAAAAATAATGATCAATGCGATTCACAGAAACGATTCGTCTTTACCCCATCGCGTCTTCTTCCCCCTCCCCCAATGTGTGAGGGAATATTTCGTACTGCAACTGGTAAAGTTCAATGGGTAGTCCAGATGTCGGTATGTCCCGGTGAGGGATTGGGAGATGAAATAAAATCTCTATACGTTTCTCTGGCAGCTGTATGCTCAGGTAGAAGCCGCCTTTGGGAGATTTCAGGAACGTTCATATGGAATCACTGACCATACACTGAGAGGTTTGCCGTTATTTCTCTACTTGTATCCATCCACATATTCTTCAATGCCTAGAACTATCCTTCTTGTTCCCTATACAGCAGTATTTACTTCATATTTTCAACAAATATCTATCCTAAAGTCTGTTAGAAATCTATAAATAAATATAGAAATAATGAGGGACAAAACCTCTCTCCTTGTCTCAACCCTCATCGAATAGAGATTAAATGAATCATGTCTGTTACTTACATAAAGAAATACTGTATTTCACCCAACCAAGGGCAAAACTGATTACCATAATAACTAACTACAAGATTAGGTCCACTTTGGGCTAAGGATATGTCACTTCCTTGACCTTTTGGCAGACTTGTATTATCCAAAGCTCGCACAGAGTTACGAAAAGTTCATGTATAAACTCCAGACATTCTAATCAATCATTCTGAGTTTCCAGTGACTGGAAAGCGTATTAATATTGAAAGCATTACATAATTCATGATGGGGACAAAATTACGTACTTCATAAGATGGTCATAACATGGCAATTTGTGATTTGAGATACATATAGCCTATATGAATTAAGTATGACAGAAGTCGTAAATCATGTTTTAATCATTGTAGTTTATCAATTAAGGATAAGGCTAACATGATCTCTAATTATACAAACTGAATACATAACTGGAGATGCCATAAAACATTGGAATGCAATATAGATACTGAAATATGCTCGTCTTCAAAACAATCTCTTCTCAAATTACACGTGTCAACTCGTTTATGAGTAGTAATAATCAAGTGTTGTGATAAGAACCCAATCAGCCATAGACATATCGATGTAACTAAGATAGTGTGACATTTCTTCACAAAGTACCTCATTATGAGTATAACTCTGAACACAAAAAATCAGCTTCTGTCTAGTCTCTCTGTATATAATATTCCTCGTCTGTGCGCCAGGGTTTAAAGTACACGGACGTACATACAAGTCAGACATCAACAAAGCGTTCTGTTAGGTAGGCACAGTATATGGCAGACAGCCAATTTTATTGCCAGGTTTGGCCTTGAATGTTAATATACATGGACCTAACAGGCAAACATTAATTTGTGTGCTGAAATAATTAACCGTATTGACCCCCATGTCTGGGGTGTCTCACTATATGTAATATAAAATTGTCGACATGTGTTATACTGTTTAGATAATGCATCTCCATGCGAGAGCATAGATGTGCACATTTGAGTAGCTCGCTGAATAGTTTACCATGTGTCGATATAATTGAGAATTATTTTATGGGGAATGTAATCTAATTTATTAATTTTATGGTTCTAATTTTATGCATGCTTCTTTCCCCTTTTTTTAAAGAGACTTGACTAGGAAGTGAGGATTATCAAAATCTTCCACATCAGCTGTTAAGTTCACATAGTGAGTGAGTGAATCATTGTTTTACATTGCAGTGGGAATGTTTTACCAATACATGACGATTGATTGATTGAATTAGTGTTTTTTGTTGCATACGACGAGACTCCATAGTGGGAAAAGTAAAGTTAAAGGTAATTTCAAAGAGTAACTCATATACACTAGCAGTATTTTCAGGTATTCTTCATGTTATTGGGTGTAACCCACTCACAGTAATAACCAAGATGCAAGAAAATGTTACGATTTACACATTAATTTTAATATTTCATTAATTAATTTTAAATTGGATTTTAAAGCCACTTTCAAGAGTCTTCACTCATATCATGGTTAGTCAGTTTAGTACGGACAAATTCACAAATTAATAAATGGGTCAATAAAATTTAAATTCAAAGGTATTGCACATACACCAATGGACGCAGATCATGGTCCTATTCCAAGGAACAATCCCAGCGATACGAGTCAAAACTCCGCTACATATGTATCTGGAGTTAACACTCTTGTAACACAATTCTGTGGAATGGGACCCTTAGTGTTATCTTATTGCAAATTTAGTGTCCAAAACTGCTGATTTTCTCGATTGTACAAGCAACAACAACAGCCATGATGTTCCCGAGAACACAGAGGCTACAAGTCTGCAGTGCCCGGACAATGATAACAAATACACGTGGCACCAGCCATTTACAACAGCAGACCTCAACCTCCTTCTTGCTCCTGAAATATGCTCGGGACAGATGCACTCGGATATAAATATTTCTAAGGTTCAGTAGGAATGTTCTGCATGACTAGGAGGAAATTAACTTGAAGTGAATGCAAAGTGTGGGTCATCGGAAATACCTCTCGAACTGATTGTAGCTGTACCCATTTTCTTCTTTTAGTAAATATGAGTAAAGAAATTTGTGAATTGAAGTGAAATATTAGTGTGTGGAGTTCTACTATGAATGTTTAGGATGTCTGTTTTGTGGATGGTTCTCTGTATGAAATATCTATGATATCAATTTCAGAGCACATATCAGAGGAATAGGTCAAATATAAATATTTCCAAACTGTCCATATCGCATGCCTATTGCAGCAGTACATGTAGAGTTATCCCCCTTACATTTCTTGTTCCAAATATTAATAAAAGTATTTAAATGTTTCTCTATAATATATAGAAAACATATTAAAATAATTTTAATATTTTAACAAAATAGGCCCCGATTATTACTAAACTTTTCCGAGTACGCGTTCATGTTCAACTAGATAAAATTTGAGCTTGAGCATGAAATCGTACTAAAAAAAAAAGTTTCGTAATCTCTGGGCCGGGAGAATAGTTTTCCTACACATTATCAAACAAGACGCGTTTAAATTTTCGTAAAAAGGAAAAAGAAGCGGATGTTACGGTATATCTGTTCTGTTAAAACATATGGCGCCTATCATCCATTATTAACATGTTTCTGTCAGTGTAGATTCTCTTGTATTGCCAGTTTCTTACTTCTACCGAGATCTCCCCAGGTCCTAATCAAAAGTCTGCTTCTTGATACCTGTTTATCCCTACGAGTTTGACTGGATAATTGGGCAAACGTGACGTGCATTATGGCAGCCATGTTGCAAACTCCTATTTTTTATGCATTTATTTGTACAAATGTATTGCATAGTGTCAGAAGGTATGGGGAAATTGATCGCAGGAATAACAAGCATCGAGAAATAATCTGTTGTTGTACTGGTGTCATGATTAACCCTCTCCATGCTGAAGGCAACTGGAGATACCGTACTCTAAAGAACTGTACCTGTGCCTAATTCAGCATGGAGAGGGTTAAAAGAAGGAGTTTCTTGACAGATTTCAAAGGAAATTGTATCAATGAGCGAAAACAAGAAAAAATACCGAAGTCATAGGCAATCTTGGCTAATCTACCACTGAGGGCAATATCTACCGGTAAATGCATTACCCAAAAAAAAAAGTTTTTTATTTTTTTTTAAATTTAAAAAAAAAATTGATACTAATTTGAGAAAATCCTAACTCTATCCATAAGGAGTATAATAACGGATATGCATTACAAACATATTGTTCAACCATATTACAAAAGGAATTTCTACCTCATATTTCCTTCTAGCACATTTCCGGGGCAGATAATAGATGAGAGATGAAAGTACTGAATCTATAAACAATTACTATGAAGTGCATACCATAGTACGTCATGTGATACCGGGGCAATCATGTCTACATAGCTCGACGTAGGTCTCAGTCGACTACACACGCCGGTCGACAGTACAGAATCGAGCCAGCCAAAACATCACTTGGTATTGAAGAAAATAGTACTTGTAATGTGGTACCAGGAAAAACAGGTTGGCATAACATCACGTAGGTCTGATGGTAGACTACACACGTCGGCAGAGAAAAAAAGAACCTGGAAAAGCATCACATGGTTTTGAGGAAAGATTTTGAAGAAAATATTCCTTATAGAAAGAAAATAGAAGTTATATGCATAGATGAAAGATTTTGTAAGAATTCAATGTTTTGTATTGATTGACATGAAAAGTCATCTTTTTTCTTCAAAGGTTTAACAGGGCCCTTAGCTTTTTCTGTATGAAAAGTAAGATATTATCTATATTTAAAAAAAAATGTGTTTAAAGGAAAAGTGTGTCTTGATATTGCCCATATATGAATCTGTACCACTGTGTAGCTCCATACCATGCTAATTTACACTCACACAGGAATCTGCACCTAAATCACATACAGCCACATTAATCTGTACAGCAGCACACCCATATGAAACTGTACGGCCACATTACTATGAAACTATAGCCACATTAATATGTACAGCTACAGGAATCAGTACAGCCACATTAATCTGTATAGCCACATTCTATAGGAATCTGTACAGCAGGACACCCATATGACTCTGTACAGCTGTGTGACTGCATGCACAGCTGTATGGTTCTGTATTACACTAGACACACAAGGACTACTACCAGATGTTCCTAAGGTATTCACAAACACAGCTGATCACAGGAATTACCTGGGATGTTCTGATATGATGCACCAGTCTTTACAACTGTTAAGAACCCACATATACCGTAGTACACAGGACACATACAAACGTTAAGTACATATGGTTCTAAAGAAAGGACCACCCTCAGTGAATGCCTATTACTCATCATAACCCATCTGTATTTCCACAACATACGGCAATACAAAACGGTAGGTGAAAATTGTTATTTACTTTGCCTGATAGATTATTCGTCCAGAAAAACGGACCCGCTACTACACTGGTTGCAATTTGTCGGCTATAAGACGTGAAGCTGTGATTACAAATAGACCCAATTATGTTGCATCTCAGCAGTCTGCATCAAGTGATAAACGTATAAATATTTGACTTGCAAACATTACTTGTTTTGATTCAAGGCAAGATAAGATTAAGTTTAGATTTGGTTCAAGGGAGATTCTATCATCTAAGGGGTGCAAATCTTGTTTGGTAAATTACCATTTGCATATATATTATTAGACTGCATACTGTATATTATTAAACGGAGAAATGACCATTCATGCCACCTGAAGACCACTGAGAAACTACCAAAGAATACGGTAGGTAACCTTTTCAATTCACGAAGGCTCATACCACAAAATGTTCACATCGACAGGTGTACTGATCAAGTGAATCTGTTTTCAATCTGGCCATTTCAGTACCTGACCTTTGACCCAGTGTTCTAAGAATAAATGGGGGCCATCTGTCCGTCTACTGAAAGAATTCATCTGAGCAGGCTGAGCTCCACAGCATGGTGAGGGTGTTGACAGGGATGTCTGGAGCTATGCAGATCAGAACATGACATGGACCACGCTGCCCACCTGACTTTTATACTATCACAGTATAATTAGTCAATACATAAATAACAATAATTTCCAAAAGATTGTACTGTTCTTTTTAATAATTATTAAATATTTCTGTCTCTTTGGACACAGACAATAAAATTTAGTTCAAGCAGGCAAGATCTAGCTTGATGAAGTTTAATAAAGCGCCATCGGTAAAAATGGGAATAATAGGCCCATAAATTATCCTAAAATATTCAAGCTTGGAAACTTTCTTTCTGCTTATTTAAATTATGGAAATTCATACCTGTCTAAAAGCATAGCATACTAAATCATACAAGAATTTTTCAAACATTTCAAATCTAACCGATTAAGGAACGTGAGCATATTCTCCTAGGCCATCTCCTAGGTCATCTCCAAGTGTGAATCTGGTACAGATATCTGTAGATCTAAGTAGGGTTCCAGGTAGCTAGTTGAAGAAGCTGAATACCTCCTTTACACCTGTATGTCGACATCAATATCCGGACTGCCCATCAGCCATACTCAGGTGTCGGAGACAGGTGCTTTGTCCAGTCAGTTCTACAGGGTCAGTTCTAAACTACACAGACAGTTCTACACACCCAGCCCTGCCCAGTCAGTTCAAACGGGGTCAGTCTTAAACTATACAGACAACAGTTCTACACACCCAGCACTGCCCAGTGAGTTCTACACACCCAGCCCTGCCCAGTGAGTTCTACACACCCAGCACTGCCCAGTCGGTTCTACACACCCAGCCCTGCCCAGTCGGTTCAAACGGGGTCAGTCTTAAACTATACAGACAACAGTTCTACACACCCACCAATGCCAAGCCTCCTCACTGAAGGAGAGTCAGCAACAGCAAACAGAATGCAATTTAATGGTATATGACTTTATTGATACTGTCCTGGGCAGATTCAGATTGTGATTCAGTACGAGTCCCTCTCCACATGTACTACCTTAAATGTCATCACAACATGGTCATACTGAAGAAAAATTTCTAAAAATTATTTCTCAAATGTGGAATAACTGAACTTCAGGGTATTACCAGTCAGTGGAGTCAGACCAAGAATACCCACAAGTCAGACCAATGATACCCACTGAAGTCAGACCAAGAACACCCACTGGAGTTAGACCAATTATACCTACTGAAGTCAGACCAATAATCTCCAGTCAGACCAATGATACCTACTGGAGTCAGACCAAGAATCTCCAGTCAGACCAATGATACCTGCTGGAGTCGGACCAAGAATCCCAAGTCAGGTGTGGTTGATGGGTCATCATGCCCTTTCAGAAGGAACCAGAAGGCGGGGTATCATTTCCAAATGGACACAGATCCATAACCTGCATAAACACTGTTGGCATTTCTAGCAGATAGCTAATGGGTAACTGACTAAACATTGCAACTGACTTGCCTGGTAACAGATGGGTGGAGGCGAGACCAGTTGCATCTCAATTACATGAAATAATGATAGGTTAACCCTTCTTTATTCCAGAGGCAACCAGAGCTGCCCTATTGAGAATGGATGGAGATTCATCAAACAAGGAGAAGGGTTAACATACCTTATCATAACTTCTGTATAAATGTATACATCTGAATAATTAAAAAAAAAAATCTAAATTAAATAAATAAAAATATATTAGATGATATCATAGAAAGAAATTCAAACAATTGTCCCTTGTAATAAGTAAATATATCACAACACCCCTGCAATAAATTGACCTATTATTGTTACACCTCTGCAGTAAGTTGATATATCATAACACCCCTACAATAAGTCGACCCACTGCTACACCCCTGCAATAAGCCTACCTATCGCTACACCCCTACAATAAGTCGACCCACTGCTACACCCCTGCAATAAGCCTACCTATCGCTACACCCCTATCTGCAAGGGAGATAACACAGCTGGTGAAGATCGCTATCTCCGGTGGGCTAGGACGACATTTGTTGTGCACATGTACTGCAGAGAAATCCTGGCAATGGTCGACAGTCAAAATAAACCTTTAACATTTGTCTTCACCCCCAGTCTAACTCCACGAGCATCTTCTTGGTGCAGAAACAGACTGCCAAGGGCGAAAATATGCCAACAACATCCTTTTGCATTTTGCAACAAGAATTCCAAAATTCCATGTCTTGAAGGAAGATAGACAAACATAGTCTGCACCTAAGTCATAAAGATCTGCACAGCTTTCTTATTACAATAGTTTTTGCCTTGTTGAAGTATATTTCTACTCTTTCTTATGCTGTTCAAGCAAAGTTGTTATAACAAATCTGACAAATTTGTATGGTTCCGTCCTAGACAACTCTATTCTACTTAGTATGTGCTTCTTCCTGCTGAAATAATAACGACCACATCAATAGCTGTATGCAGAATGAGGATTGGTTGGTTGGTTGATTTGGGGTTTAAAGTCACTTTCTAGAATCTTTCACTAATATCATGACTTGCATGCAT
>JAVCKZ010078694.1:0-12931 GCA_034780755.1 Lepetodrilus elevatus
CCAAGATAGAAACTTTTTTGCATATACTCTTTTTGAAGATCCAACGGTAAATCTCGCCAATATCCACCTGCAGGGATCTTATCCAAAACATCTTTTTTCTTTTTTGGATACTTTTGTCCATCAGATTTAGGTACATCACTGCTATAAAGTTCACCTTTTTTCAAAGCATCTTTTAGTGTAAAAATCTTCTCTTTAGGTTTGGGCCAATTTAACTTAGCTCTATCTTTGTACTCTTTTTTAACACCAACTATAAAGATTCTTTCTCGCTTTTGTGGGACATTGTGATTTATCGCTTTTAGTAGTTTAGGATCATAAACATAGTAACCTAACTCTTCAAATACTGAGATGATAGTCTTGATAGTTTCTCCACCCTCATGGCTTAAAAGACCTCGAACATTTTCAGCTAAAAATACCTTTGCATCACTCTCTTTCAAAGCCCTTGCAAACTCATAAAATAGTGTACCTCTAGTATCTTCTAAACCTCGCTTTTTACCAGCATAAGAAAAAGCCTGACAAGGAAAACCACCAGTAACTAGATCAACCCCATGATAAGGTGTAAAATCTATATTTTTTATATCCTCGTGGTAAACATTCCAGTAGGGGCGATTTGTTTTTAAACTTTTTGCTGCATGTTTATCGATCTCATTAAGCAAAAGATGATTAAATCCAGCTCTCTCAAATCCAAGAGCCAAACCACCAGCACCAGCAAATAGTTCTATAGTGTCGTAAATGGTAGTTTTTATGATTTCTGGTGCTCTGCTCAACTTCTATCCTTTAAACAATTATAACCTATGATGCCATAAAAAAAGATCGAAGTTAATAAATATTTCAATTTGAAATGTGATAAATGTTTTTATTAAAGAAATTAAAAAAGTAAGTGGCCGGGAGAGGGAGATTCGAACTCCCGGAGGTATGACCCTCGCTGGTTTTCAAGACCAGTGCATTCAACCGCTCTGCCATCTCCCGACAAATAAAAAATAGATTATAGAATAAATAACCTAATAATAAAATAAACTATCAACTAAAAGTCGTAGCTTTTTTAAAACAATATTGATGGAGGCGACACCCGGATTCGAACCGGGGATCGGAGCTTTGCAGGCTCGTGCCTTAGCCACTTGGCTATGTCGCCCTAATATTGTCGCCTCGTTTTAAATCTCTAAAACAAGTGGTGCCCGGGGCCGGACTTGAACCGGCACAGCTGCAATAGCCGGGGGATTTTAAGTCCCCTGTGTCTACCAATTCCACCACCCGGGCTTATTGGCACCAAATATCTTTAAATCATGGAGCGGGAGACGAGGGTCGAACTCGCGGCCCCGACCTTGGCAAGGTCGTGCTCTACCACTGAGCTACTCCCGCACTCTCATAAAAAGAGCGGAAATTATACCCAAAGATATATTAATTTGGGTTTAAAGCACAATCTTTACACAATCTTCTTTTTTAAACTCATGAAATATCCCTACTCGATCTTCATCACTATGCACCAACATAGAAACTTTATAGCTCATATATGTTTTGTTTTTAGAGTTGTTTGACTTGACAATTTGGTGTGTTCTATCGCCTACTGAGTTTTTGACTATGTGCTCTATCTTGCAATGTGCATTTATAATCACTTTATAGCTCCAGTTGCAAGGGTATTTTAACTCTAACTTTTTATCCTCGAACATAATCTCCACTCTTTCCACCACTTTTGTTTTCTAACTGCACATCAGAGATGATCATAGATTTATCGACTGCTTTTATCATGTCATATATCGTCAAAAGTCCTACACTCACACCCGTAAGGGCTTCCATCTCAACACCTGTTTTTCCAGTTAGTTTAGCCAATACTTGAAGTTTAAATCCTGGAAGTTCTGGAAGGTTTTTTACTTCACACTTCACAGATGTTAGCATCAAAGGATGACACATAGGTATGAGAGTACTTGTCTGTTTAGCCCCCTGTATAGCGGCGATAACTGCAGTTTGAAGAACAGGACCTTTTTTAGCTTGATTTTGAACGATTAACTCGTAAGCATCTTGACTCATCTGTATCTTTCCCGTAGCTATGGCTATACGAGTTGTTTCGTCTTTATCTCCTACATCGACCATCTTTGGTCTATCATTTTCATCTAAGTGTGTTAGTTGCACTCTGTTTCCTTTTGGTTTATTATAATGAGTAAAATTATATCATACTACATAAGACTTTTTGATTAGGAAAAACAATGACAAAAAAACTTTTTTTGAGCTTAACTATCATATCTTCAACACTTTTTGCGATGGAGCCTATAAACATACCTATGGTTACAGCTAAAGGGAAAAAACTAGATCTAAAGATCGATGATTTTGGTTTAAAAGTACAAAACAGATGGGGAAATAAAGCTCTTTTACTTGTCTTTTTTGGAACACACTGTCCAGCTTGTGATGCTGAGATGCCTGCTCTTAAAAAGATACATAAAGAGACTAAAGATCTGATTGTACTAGGTATCCAAACGGAGGACAATATCAGAGATAGAGAGTTAGTAGATTTTGCAAAGTATAAAGATTTAAATTATCCCGTTGTAAACTTTAGCTATTCGATGGAGCTTATAGATTTTATACAAACTAACCTAAAGTGGGGTGGAGAGATACCAAAGATTTATCTGTTTGATAGATCTGGTAAGTACCAAAAAGATTATACTGGTGCTTTATCAAAAGAGAGATTGTTAAAAGATCTAAGAGGGATAAGATACGGAAAATAATAGTGGTGCAAAGATAACTTTGCACCATTTCCCCCGAAAAAATCATTGGATATCAATGATGTCTATATAGCAGTGACTTGATAAAAATTATCAAGCACAAAAGATTATATAGTAATTAGGATAAATATTATCTTAATTACTAATATTGATTATAGAGCTGCTTTAGCTGCTGCAATCGCTTCTTCATAATTTGGCTCAGTTGTAATCTCTGGAACTACTTGCTTGTAAGATATCTTACCATCTTTTCCAACTACAAAGATAACTCTAGCTGTCACACCAGCAAGAGGACCATCTGCAAGAAGTACACCATAAGCATTTGCAAAATCTTTGTTTCTAAAATCAGAACATACTTTTAAGTTTTCGATTCCTGCTGCTCCACACCATCTAGCTGCTGCAAAAGGAAGATCCATAGATACAGTGATAACCTCAACACCATCAAGTGCTGCTGCTTCAGTGTTAAATCTTCTAGTCTCTGCATCACAAACACCAGTATCTAGTGAAGGAACTGCTACTACTAGCTGAACTTTACCCTCTCCACCAACTTGCTCATCTTGAAGCATTGGGTCACAATTTACTACTGTTACTACTGGTGCTGTATCACCTACATTTACTTCTGTTCCGCCTAGATTACATACTATATCGTTTTTAAATGTTACTGTTGCCATTTGTTATATCCTTTTATATTTATAAATTTAAGTTATCATTGTAACTTAAATAGGATAAAAGTTATCTTAATTTAAAACTTTTGCTGTATAATTTATCAAAAACATTAGGAACTACTATGATAACGATACCAAAATGGGTAACAATCGCTTATATACTTATACTCTCCATAACTCTTGGAGCGGCACTTTATGCAGGAGCTGTTGTAGCTCCTGTGATATTTCACTCTAACCTAGCTTTAGGAGATGAGATACTAAGCCACTTTCAAGAGGGGCTTATCATGACAGAGAACTTTCTAAAACTCAGCTACCTAGTTGATCTAACTGTACTTTCGGTAATATTATATGAGGGTTTTAGATTTAAAAGTTTTGAGAGAGATAGTATTGGTTTACTCTCAGCAGTATTAGTAGTTTTAAGTGGGCTGTTGTACTCTAGCTACTATATACCACAAATCTTAGAACTACAAGCACAAGGCGAAGAAGCAACCAAGAGCAAGATCTTTGAAAATGCCCACTTTGCTAGCGAGCTTGACTTTAAACTATTTGCTTTTGCTCTATTGGTATTAATTGTAAGAAATATATATAGAAATATGAAGGATTAAAATGTTTGAAAATGTAACGATAAAAAAAGCGGTAAATTCATACTTTGATGGAAAAGTAACAAGTCGAACCGTAACTTTTGCAGATGGTGAGGTAAAATCTCTTGGTATTATGTTGCCCGGTGCTTATAAGTTTAGTACAGAAGATAAAGAGATTATGGAGATTTTAAGTGGTGATCTTATAGTTAAACTTCCCAACAGTGAAACTTGGAAAAATATCAAAGACGATGAGAGTTTTGAAGTACCAGCAAACTCTAGCTTTGAGGTTAAAGTTTCTGAGATTACTGATTATTGTTGTAGTTATATCAAGGAGTCTTAAAAACTTTAGGATTGGATGAGATCTTATCATAAGGAGTAAATTGCTCTTTATAATAGGCATCAATCCCATACCTACCTATCATCACCGCATTATCAGAACAGTACTCTAAAGGAGCTAAGTGAAGCTTAGATCCAAACTCCTCACAAAGTTTATCTATCTTTGATCTAAGATAGAGATTAGCACTCGCACCCCCAACAATAGCAAAATCTTTTATCTGCTTTGATTTAAATATCTTTTTTAGTTTATGCAAAAGATGTTCTACTGCAACTCGTTGAAACGAGGCACAAATATCAGATATATCTTGTTCACTCTTATCATCCCCTAGATCCAAGATAGCCAAACGAACTTGGTTTTTAAGACCCGAATATGAAAAAGCAATCTTTGGTGAATGTAAAAGTGGCACAGTAAAGTCAAACCGATTTTCATCGCCCTTTTTTGCCATCTTCTCTACGATAGGACCACCAGGATAACCCAAGCCTAACATCTTAGCTACCTTATCAAAACTCTCACCAAAACTATCATCCATACTCTTAGCAATCACTTCAAACTCATCAAACCCTAAAGCATCTATCACCATCGTATGCCCACCTGAAACCAAGAGGATAGTTTGAGCAAATAGAGTCTCTTTTTCTATAAATAGTGAGTAGATATGCCCATATAGATGATTTACTGCGATGATTGGCAGATCTTGTGAGATAGATAGAGCTTGAGCCATCATAACACCCTCTACTAAAGTAACAGATAAACCCGGTTCATTTGTAACTGCGATAGCTTTTAGATCTGGGAAAAACTCTCTTGTTTGTTCTAGTATAGTAGGAAGTGCTTTTGCATGTAGTCTTGCGGCTAACTCTGGTACTACTCCCCCATATTTAGAGTGTTCTAGCTCTTGGGAAATCTTTTTATGAAATAATACTTTTTTTGTAGCTATCTCGGTTACAGCGATAGAACTATCATCACAACTGCTTTCGATACTTAGTATCATAATACCTCCTAAAAGTAGTAAAAAAGAGTCGCATCAACTCTTTTTTTGATGTTATCATTTTGTAACTTTAGATTTAGGGCTAGATCAGGAGTTAGAGAAAATGTACCAAAAATTTCTCCATATTCAGCACTCATACCATCATCATAAAAACTATTTTCATATGAAAATCCTAGCTTCATGCTATCATAGTTTGCAAAACCTCCAATCTTTGGAGCAACTCCCCATATAACATTTTTTCGATAGTGAAATGAGGGTTTTGCAACTGCATATAAAAAGATATCTTTTAACATATAACTAACTCCAACTTCTCCATCAAGCCTAAAGTAGTTTCTATCTCTAAAATCCTCAAAACCAAAACTAACTCCCCACGAGATATGATTAAGTAACTCATTTATAGGAGCATAAGAGTTAATCTTTACAAAATCAAAATAGTTTAGCTTGACACTCTCACCCCAACCCTTCTCTATCTCGATATGAAAAAAATCTATATAAGCCCCCTCTTCAAACCCCTGATCTAAGTCATATATATCGTGAAATGCACTCTTATATCCTATCCTATAACCACTATCTCCCACTCCTAGATCTACTCTTGTACTTTTATGAGAGGTTAGAGGATCTGATGGTTTGTTTATATCAGGGGTTGGAGTTTTTGGAAGTTTAGATCTGATAGATAACTTTTTAATAAGCTCTTTTGTATAAGTTTTTTGATCTATCTCTTTGGATTTTCTTTTTAGTTTTAGTTTTGCTACATCAAGCTGGGCTTGGTATGCTTTTTTCAGATCACCAGTTGAGCTTTTTTTTGCCTCTATCAAAGATAGGGTTTTTCTATCTGATGAAGCTCTAAAATGCTCACTCTCAAAAACTCCAGCATCTCTAACGGCCTTGATAGTATCTATCGGTATCGCTTTATAGCTAAACTGATTTACTAGATCTAAATCAGCTCTTGCGATCTCTAGTAGCCACAAGAGATTGTAAGAGCAGTTTTGGGTAAAAAAGTAGTAATCGTTATAACTATCTTTGATCTCATACAGATGAAGAAGCATATTTCGTATCTCATCTTCTGAAAGATTGAGATCATACTCCCACATATCTCGGCTTTCAAGATTGCTATACTCTTTTATTTTTTTATAGTATGGTAAAGCTGAATATTTTCCTGCATATCCACCAGTAAGTCCATAATAGGCAAAAAACAGACCATTACTCTCAGAGGTATTTGCAGAATAGTTTATGGCATTTGCCGTTAAAGTAGTCCCACTTTTACTATCGATTCTTAAAAAAGAGTGCCCAAACATAGAAGCTGGAGAGTTTATATGAGCTGTTGGAAAAATCAAAACTACCTTTTTTGGATCCATATCATGAAGTAGTTTGGTTAAACTTTTGCACTCTTGTTTAGGGATATTTTTCACACGATTTGGATAGTTTTTATATATATATTTCACTCGAGCAGGATAACGACAAGAGATATTTGAGTCAGTTTTTATAGCTTTTATCGTGGCATCTAACTCACTTTTAGGATCATACTTTCCATCAGATGATAAGAAAAACTTAGGGTCATCGATCTCACTCTCACCATCACGAAAATGTAAAAGTTTTAGCCAGTAAGAATCATCACAAAAAAGAGTTAAGGGGAAAAAGATCACAAAGAGAGTTAAAAATCTTAACCCTCTTTGCATAGTTTGACTATAGAACTGATGCCATATTGTCAAGGATTTGTGCTGAACTTACATCTGCACTTGAGTAGATAGTTGAAAAGTTTGCTTTTAGCTTTGTTGCTGCAAGCTCTTTGTTCTCTACTTTAATCATAGATAAAAGAGTATCTAGGTTTTCACCCTTACCAGCCGCTACATCTTCAGCGATTGCATCCATGTTATCAGCTACAAATCTCTGTGCTTTGTCATTCATAACTAGTTTAAATGGTTTTGTACAGTTTAGTGATCCGCTCGTGATACCAAATGTTTGGTTTCCTGAAGTACCATTTGTTGTAGCTGCTAAAATTTGTGTAGCTACTGTATCTTGATTAGGTATTAGCATAGAACCTAAACCACAACCTGTATTTGAATTTCCTGCGGCAAATGAAGCTGTTGAAAGCATAGCAAGTGCAACTGTTGAGATTAAAATTTTTCTCATTATTTCTCCTTATGTTTAAATAAGTTGAGATTGTATCATTTTAGTTATAAATCTTTCATCTATTTTAAAATAGATACTCAAAGACTAATTTAAGAAAAAATGAGTATTATGCGGTTTTTCATAAATAATATTTTATGAAAAACCTAAAGAGGTAGATAAATTTGCCGATAATAGATCGAAAACAGTTTACACCTACAACCGGATGGGAGAAGATATGACAGTAGAAGAGTTAGAACTACTTGGAGAGTTAAGCGAGATTGATATAGCTGAGCTTGATGATGATACGATAGCAGAGTTGCTTGATAGTGCTTTGGAAGTTACAGATGATGACCCTTATGAGGCGATAACATTTATAACTGAAAACAGCGAGATAGCTTACGAAGACTTACAAAGAGTTTACGACACATTTAAAAAATAATCACAAAATTTTAGATCAAAGGTGACTTTGATCTAAAAACTATCTAACATTTAATAAAAAACTTTTACCATTGTCTGTATTTATAGTGACACTTCCAGAGCCTATGGCATTTATACTAAGAGTATTATTATCTATCATTTTTATCTTTATATTTTTTATACCTGATGAATATCTATATTTATATGTTTCAAATCTATCATTACAATCTTTTGGTAACATATAGAAGTAGTAAGTTTTCCCACTTTTGACATCAAAACTCTCTAAATCTTTTTTTACAAAAAAGTGTGGTTTTGGTAGGGATTTTGTAGTAAAGTTCCATTTGATTGTTTTAGATGTTTCATCCTCTTTATAGTTAGCTTTTACTGTGTAGGTCGTACCCCATTTTAGCCTTGATAGGGGCATAAGAACAAACTCTTTAGCTGAGAGAAGATCAGAGTTTAGAAGCTTTACATCTGTTAGCTCTTGTGAATCTTTGTAGAGTTTGAGAGAGATTAGATCTATATCTTCACTTTTGACTGGATTAAACTGCACACTTATAGGATAACCACTCACACTACACTCTGGCAATGGATCAGGAGACTCCTCGTAAAACACTGGCAAAACATCTTTTTGATTTTTATATGGGTATAGAACAATACTTGGATTTTTATCTTGATTGGATTTTCGAGAGTTCTCTCTTCCCATCTCATAAGTGTAAACTTTTACAAAATCATAACTCTTTGAGCTACCCAAACCAAATCCGATCTCATCAAAACCTAGATCTAAAAATGCCAACCTATGATAGATATTTGCAAGTAGTATATCTATGGATCCTTTTGGAGATATATTTCCAGCATAGATATTTTCAGATGTGTCTGTATGTTCATAACCAGCATCTAAGGCTCTTTGAGAGGGGTTTATACCCTCTTCATCATGTGTATAAAGATTATTTTTTATGAGATAGTTTGCATGACTTTGCGCTATATTTGATAGTAGATTATCAGATGTATATGGAATCAAACCAGCACTTTGTCTATAAGAGTTTAACATATCTAAAGATGCTTTAAGCTCCTTAGAAGATATATCTATACTCTGTTTTGTAAGTTTATCGTGAGTTATATCTTCATCAACAGCACTAGAAATACTTCCGCCACAACCTATAAAAAACACAACAGAAACTAATACTGGTATAAAATTTCTAATAATCATCAAAATCCTTTGATAGATTATCAGCACATAATATTCCAAATAAGTTCAAATAATTTTAGATTTATGAATAATTAAAAAGTGTATTGATTTTAAGTTATCATTAAGTTATAAAATATTTTCATAAAGGCATCTGTATCAAAACATTCTATTTTTAGGAAAAAATAAAACATTCTATTTTTGTACTTATCTTTAAAAACTAATTTCATGAAGCCAAGATTTGATTAAAAAACTATAAATTAAAAAGAAAATTATTAAAATAAATAGTGAATTTTTAAAATTATTTGTAATTTTGTAAGCAAATTGTAAAATCAATGGTTAATTTTTCAAAAGGAGAAATATATGAAAAAATCAAGTATGTCAAAAATAGTTTTGGCAACAAGTTTAGCAGCTCTGCTTACCGCATGTGGTGGAAGCTCAGGAGGATCTAGTGTCGATGAAGGTACTGGAGGAGGAACTGGAAATGGTTCAATAGGAACAGGATTAGCTTCAAATAACAACGATCAAAACCAAAGCATAAGTAGTGATAGTGAATCTACAAAGGATCAAAACCAAAGTATAGATAGTGTTGATGAAGCTTCAAATGTTGTAGCAGATACACAAAAACCTCGAATTTTATTTGGTGGTAAAAACTATGTTCGTAAAGGTGAAGTGTTTAATCCATTAGCAGATATTGAGATTTTAGATGCTGATCAAAACATAACAGCATCGGTAAGTGGAAGTGTTGATACAAGCATACTTGGTAAGTACACACTAACTTACAATGCTCAAGATAAAGCAGGTAACAATGCAGATCCAGTTATAAGAGAAGTTCTTGTAGTTGATGCTGATGAACCAACTATCACTCTTAAGGGTGATAATCCTTTAACAATATCTCAAAGTGCAACTGCTAAGTATAGTGAAGATGGTTATGAAGCTTCAGATACACAAGATGGTGATCTTACAAGTAAGGTAAAATCAAACTCTTCAGTTGTTAAAAGAGATAAACTAGGAACTTATACTATCGAGTATAGAGTAGAAGACAATGTTGGTAATGTAGTAACTACAAAAAGAACTGTTAAAGTTGAAGATCAAACTGCTCCAGTTATCACACTAAATAAAGTTGGAAATTTATTTGAAAAAGATGTAATCATTCCTGTTGGAACAACTTATATAGATCCAGGCTTTACTGCAGTAGACAATGTAAACAGTGCTTCAGATATCACTTATAACACAGAAGGTGCTGATAAAGTAAATACTAATGAAGTTGGTAGTTATGTTATCACTTACACAGCTACAGACAAAGCTGGAAAAGTTGCTACAGCAAAAAGAACGATATCAGTTACAGGGATACCAGATACTGAAGCTCCAAAGATTACACTAAAAGGCGGAGATGTAACTATCAGAGTTGGTCAAACTTACAACGAGCCTAGCTGGACAGCAAGTGACAATGTAGACACAAACCCTACAGTAACAGTATCAGGAAATGTGGATACTTCAAAAGTTGGAATCTATACACTTACATATACAGTTATGGATACAGTAGGTCTTAAAACTTCTGTTACAAGAAGAGTAAATGTTGAAGATGGTGCAGGAAATACTATAGCTATAAATGGAACAACTCCTTATACTGTAGCTCAAGGTAGCAAGTTTATAGATCCAGGTTTCTCAACAACAGATGTAAGCGGTCAAGATATGGCTGTTGTTATGGAAGGTTCTGTAGATACTTCAAAAGTTGGAGATTATACTTTAACTTACAGTGCTACTGATAGTGCAGGAAATCAACTAAGTGCTACAAGAATGGTAAAAGTAACTGATCAAACTAAGCCAGTGATAGCACTAAATGGTGCGAATCCTATAAATCTCAGAAGAGGTGAAACTTTCAACGATCCTAAGGCAATGGTAACTGATAACTGGGATGAGAGTTCAGAAATTGTAGGTTCGGGTAATGTTGATACTCAAACACTTGGTAAGTATACATTGACTTATAGTGTAACCGATGCCAATGGAAATGATGCAGACTCTATCACAAGAGATGTATGTGTTTTAGATGAGGTGAAACCTAGAATCACACTTCGTGGTGATAACCCTATGATAGTTGACTATCAAGGTCAGTATCAAGAGTCTGGTGCTTTAGCATACGATGACAGAGATGGTTATATAAATATATCTAGTAGAGATGATTCAGCAGTAGACACTTCAGCAATTGGTACTTATGATGTGATCTATAAAGCTGTTGATAGTGTTGGAAATGAAGCAACTACTATAAGAACAGTTCAGGTTAAAGATCTAAAAGCTCCAACTATCACACTAAATGGTGATGAAAAAATCATGCATATCATAAAAGGAAATGGTTTTACAGATCCTAAAGCATCAGCTAGTGATAATCACGATGGAGATATAACAGGTAGTATCGTTACAGATTCAAATGTAGACACATCAAAAGTTGGTGAATATAGAGTTGTATATAGTGCTACTGATAAAGGTGGAAATAAGTCAGAAGTTGTAAGATCAGTTATCGTGGTAAATCCTCCATATAACGGTCAAAACAATGGTATAGAAGCTTCTATCTATCCAAATGTAAGAAATATGACTATAGCACAAGGAAAAACATTTACTGATCCAAGTGCTAAGATAAATAAATATAACATCAATGAAGATTTAACAGTTAGAGCAGATACTAGTGCTGTAGATACTTCAACGGTTGGAACATATCTTGTTAAATATGAAGCAATAGATATGTTAGGAAATGTAAGAGCAAGAAACAATATGTATGTCACAGTTACAGATCAAACTTCTCCGGAACTTCAGTACAATGGGAAAGAGACTATAAGAGTAATACAAAATGATTCATTTATATATCCTGATGTTACAGCTACAGATATCAATGATGGCAGCATAGCCGTTGATAGAGTTGGTGCCGTAGATACTTCAAAAATTGGAACATATACTCTAAAGTATTCCGCAACAGATGCGAATAAAAATAAATCAAATACAAAAACTATCGTTGTTTATGTTGTTATGCCAGTTGATGAGAATGCTCCAAAAATCACTTTAAATGGTAACAAAACGGTTTATTTAAATGAGGGTGAACCCTATGTAGAGCAAGGTGCCAGTGCAGTAGATCTTATAGATGGTACTGTAGATGTTGAAGTTGAAATTGTTGGAGATAAAACTCTACCTAAAACACCTGGTATATATACGGTTTATTATAAAGCAAAAGATATAGCAGGAAACAGATCAGAAACTACAAGAACAGTAAAAGTAAAAGATACTACAGCACCTACACTTAACATAGGTGATAAAAAGACTATGACACTTACAATTGGTGATGGTTATGTAGAGCCTGGTTATAGTGCAACGGATACATACAGTAATGCTACTGTTAAAGTTGATTCAAATGTAGATACTTTAAGAGAGGGTAACTATAGAGTAATCTATACAGCTATGGATGTTGCAGGTAATCAAACGACTGATATTAGAAGAGTTATAGTTACAAATCCTATACATGGTGGAAATGGTGTTTCTAGACCATCACTTTATGTAACTGGAAGTCGTTATGTAAGTATTCCTTATGGTGGAACTTATACTGAAAAAGGTGCAACTGCAACAGATAGTTTTGGTGTAGCACTTGATGTTCAAACTACGGGTGATACTGTTGATACAAATAGAGTTGGAACTTACTGGAAATACTATGATGCTGTAGATAGTTATGGGAATCATACTAACTCATGGTATGCATACAGAAGAGTTAGAGTATATGACAATGTAGCACCAGAGATTACGATAACAGGCGATAATCCTCTATATGTAACAGTAGGTAGTCCGTTAAATGATCCTGGAGCAACCGCTATAGATAATGCTGATGGTGATATCACTAACAAAATCCAGACAACATCAAGAGTAAATATAAACAAAGCAGGAACTTACACTATCACTTATACAG
>JAVCKZ010078705.1:0-12929 GCA_034780755.1 Lepetodrilus elevatus
CCCCCCCCCCCCCCCCCCCCCCCCCCCCCCCCCCCCCCCCCCCCCCCCCCCCCCCCCCCCCCCCCCCCCCCCCGGGCGGCAGAGGGACGAGAAGAGAAATCTGGGGAGGGGTTTAATACATAAAATAAACAACCCAACCGAGACTCGCACAACTTCACACACAATACAATGGACATTTCCCACGTTAAATCGTGAGGCAGTTTCACTTCAGCCCAAATTACTTCGGGACCGACCCTTGACCCGCGCTCCTGTGAATTCGCTCCCCTCCTCTCGTCTCATCGACCCGTCGTAATACCCCCGGCGGCGCTAATTGCGCATGACACAGCTCCTATGCGTGAGACTGCGGCAATTCTATACCGGCAAAACACCAACTGAGCCTACCGTTGAGTGTAATAACGGGCGAAAAAGTCTACCGTCGATCGCTTCATAATGGCACAGAATATTAAAGAGGATTCCCTTCTTGCCAGTCGACTTAGTCTCCACATTGCTCGCGAAGCGTTTTTTCGTGCGGCGGGAGTAAAAAAGAAGCAGTTAGTAAAAGCTTTGCTTACATTCACTGAAACCCGAACCGCCGCTTTTTTCCTATACACATCAATAAATAGCCGACTTAGTGTTACAGGAATCTATTTAGCATGCTGGAAATGAGGATAGCAGATGCAGCAGGCGTGTTGTTGAGAGGTGAGGAGTTCTATGGCGGAGGTGTTCGCGTAAACCATAACCAGGCTTCCCACTGGTACAAAGAATCACCAATGAGGATATAAAGGGGAGTGTATAACTATTGAAATGTTCAAGGTTAGGGTCGCCCCGTTACTCAAGCACGAAATGTCCTTCTTCAAGATCTGAATCTAGTACTGAGTTCAAATATTAAAGTAGTATCTATAGATACTGTAGGGATCTGGAAATTGCATAGAATGTCTACTTTACTTGATAAGTCAGTTAGGTACAAGCTCAAACAGGCCAACACTGTAACCACCGAAGTCTAACAAATTAAACATGATACTGTACAGTCAGACTTATTTAAAGGACAGATGCATTTCTTTTAAATTCAAAGGTCGTCAATGTATTTGTTTATGTTAAATATTAATGATGTTAGTACATGTATACATAAAATCTAGTTTATGTTAGGCGTCGTCACACTATGCCATACTTTGATTCAGCGCCGATTGCGATAACTAAACAGACAAACACAAGGAGAGGGTTTCGATAGGTTTTACACAGTTGTCTGATCCTGTAGATATAACGACAATTTTGCGAATTTTACAGAACAGAACAGAACAGAACAGAATTTTATTCTCATGAAGTCACACATGTGACATGGAGAAATACATTATATGACATGAAAAATATATACAAATACTAAAAATCAACGGTTAACGGTTAGGATATACGTGACAGTTAGCCTAACTGGACCTGCGCGTGGCCAGACAGTGCTCGGATGTAATCACGGCCAATGCTAATGAGTTCTATACGTAACGCACGTTTCAAGGCCCGACCGCACAATGTTACCCGACCGCACAATGTTACCCGACCGTGCCAGTGCACCTCATCATGAATAGTGTCGTATTTTCTAAAGCCATGACTGTCATCGTAGATCCGCCCTTAGTATAGAATCCTGAATTATATGACGTAAGTCCGTTTTCAGTATGACACGATACACTAGGATACTATTTGATAAGTATATTAATAAAATCTATTACGGATCGATGGCCAGTAGACAATCGGCACTTCCATCAGGTTACCATTGGCTCCAGAGTCAATACCGCTGTTATAGGAACTGGAACTCTATGTTGTCATGCACGTTAATGTAAGTCTTGCCTTACTTTCCAATTTGATAAACGCTCCGTATGACCTACCAGCAATGCCCAATGGGGAAGGAGTTTACTGCCGTCAACGTTGTTCCTGTCATGCGACTAGTTCATGACATGCATACGTCTTGCATTTCTGACTGCATGCGAAACGGATCAATAAACAAGGTCTCTGACTCTTCTTTTGAGTTTTAAAGTGTATATAGTTTCTCTCTCTGTAACACTCGGTCTGTCTCTGTGCAACATACTCTCTGTCTCGGACTTATTTCTTTGTCTCTCTCCTCATCTCTATATCTTTCTCTCTATCTATCTTATTCTCGTTCTCCCGCTCTCTCTCTCTCTTGTTCTATCGCCCCCATCACCCCCCCCCCCCTTTTATGTGTGTGTGAGTGCCTGCGTGCATGTGTGTGTGTCTCTGTCGCTCATTTGTGTGTGTCTCTCTGTCTCTCTTATATGTGTCTCTGTGTGTCTCTCTGTTTCTGTATGTCTATCTGTCTCTGTATGTTTCTCTCTCGGTCGCTCTCTCTCTCTCTATCCCTCTCTCTCCCCCTACAATCTAGCTATGCAGTCGTTATAAGATCAATAGCACAAGTCGTATATTTTATTTAATTTATTAATTTTTGTTTTTATAAAACAGCCTTGTCTCCATAGCTGTAACCTGCGAGCATTCGTAACCTCTTCGAATGGGAAACAGACTATAATTAACGCATGCCTTCCTTGCGAAGACGTGAGTCTCGGAGATCTACTGCTCGGTCTCGCTAAACGTAATACAATAACGGCAACAGACGTGTGAAGGCTCGGCACGGCAAAAGGTCGTCGTATCTGCAACAAATTAATTTTGATATTTGATCTATGCCGAGCCTGTCTCTAGCGTATGGCACACTAGTTACCGCAGCTCATAAAACCCCGGCTTTACGTGCGGCCGATGGATGCCAGCTGACGGAAATCTCGCGCACGTGTCGCGAGAGTGCGGTTTTTGCCGACCCCTTGCGTGCCGCGTGCAATATCCGACTAGGCTACAACTGTCGCTGTTTATTACCAATGACGTATTCGGTTTTGTGGGGGATTCGAGAACGTGGTAACGCTCGTGTGTGTGTAGCAGGACATCGTGATATTTCCTTTCTGTTTTATATGGACGTTTTAATAATTAATAAAGGAACTAGATTTTTTTTTCTATGAATTATTTGATGTGGGTAATGGGACTATACCCGTTCGATACGTCCAAGTATTGAAGCGTTCCATCACGAAGCTTGTCCGGAATGTAGATCTATATATCGAAACTTATTCAAGGCTATATCTAGTGCTGTATAGCACGTTTTATGGATATATCAATATTGTCAATACAGTTCACAATCTGAATATGTACTTGGGAACAAAACATAAACTTGAATATTTCATGATTGTTGTGAAATGTCTGTCATGTTGGTATAAGCTTAATATAAACTACAATATTGCTATTAGTACCATTTTGTCGAGTGAGACTAGTAGTAGGTATCTGACTATCATGCGCCATAGTTCCAGGTATCACTCCACATCGGACTACTTTCAGGCCAATTCACCTCCATCCGCGCGGAAATCCGCGGGTAATCAATTATGCGCTTGAGTGGCATGCCATAGCTCCGTGCAAGATACAAAGCAAAACGTCCCTGACGAATCCCGGCAAACAGACAAGGCAGGGACGGTCGTTTATACGTCGAGTTCAAAATACTAGCCTATATTGACCACCCTAGCAGGCCCAACATCAAAGTAGGTGTCGGTTCTACATACGCTGGTGACGCGACAGTTCCACTATAACTGCGCTATTGAATATGAACACGTCCGTTCTAGCGGTTGTCTCGAATTATTGTTATTATTGTATCTGCCCTTTTAAGAGCAAAGTGTAGCGCAGTTTCCTCGGTATACACACGTATACACATTCTCTTTTATGGGCTAACGTGGTTAAATAAACGGCCATGGTTAATATTCCGTAGACAGGGTAAATGCGATGTGTAAGATGATCCTAGATGAATAGCGAGATTTATTCCAAGTTATTTTCAGTCCAAATTGCTAGTTTTATACTGTGATATTTAGAGATAAATTCAAGTTATCATCGAGTTGTCATGACCCTCAATTTTAGTTTCCAATGAAATACAACTGCCGTATGTCCTAAGAGATAAATACACACATTATTATCTAAAATAATACTCGTGTTTTCTACAATAGATCCTGGATGAGGAACAACTGGTTTAACAAGTATAATTTACTATTTATGGAGCACAGTCATGATATATTTCTTCTTGCATTCTTTTCACTAGCCATCGGTTCATAATGTAAAATACAATATTGGTACAAGTTCATTGTAGGCATTCAATATCAAGAAAATAATATATGTGCTTTATCCAAACAAGTAGTACACCGGTGTATCAATGTATGGTAGCTCTTGTTGACTATACAACACAGATGATGTACATATCCTAGTTTCTGTACAGTATTCTAAAATCATATAACATATATAATTTATTCTCGCTATCCACTAACAGATAATACAGCAACCGGTAAAACGTTTCACACTTGACATACTTTTATCGTTAACTCAGAACAACATGTAGGCAAATATAAAATGCCACTATACATAAACTGATAAACCATGACTATACCAATACCAGTATTGTTTATTAATTTGGTCGTCTAGGTAAACCATAAAACCCAGAATAATACGACCGGAAGTACGGACATAGCAAAGGACACCACCGGCCCCAAATCCCCTCATCGATAAAGAATTATAACATTCCACATTAAAACTAATAAGCGAATGGCTGGAGACCATCACACACTACCTAGTCATTTTCTTGGACCGGAATACCTATTAATTACACTTGGAAGAACTGCTTTTGATTTTCTAAAAACACGTCTTGAAAGTGCATGCACCGAATGGTTCATGAAACCAACAAAGACCTGGGCCCCTATTCTCGAAACTTCGTAAGTCCTAAGAAGTTCGTAAGTATTAAGAATTTGCCTAACTGGGTTTCTGCTCATGTTAATTTTTGAACATATATTTTCTCACTACGAAGTTCTTAGCTAAGAAGTTTCGAGAATATGGGCCCTGGTATGGATTTCTTCAAAAATACTTTGTCAACTCACACCATTTGAACACAATCCATATGTACAAGTTTATGGATAGATATGGGAGGTATATACTGTATCTGGCAAATCTATCAGATGCCATGAGAGCCGTGAAACACGCAGAACGCTCGCTCTGGTGTCGTCACGTCGCCAGAGACTTCAGGACAGACGTTACTTCACACGAATGTTTATTACGTGATAATGACATCGACAGGGAGTGGGCGGGGCTGCGAGGAGAATAATGGCGCGAGGCTGGTCGTTACCCGCCCAAGGGGAAACAGTTAACCTTAATTTTCAAAACGAGGCCGTGACCTCGGAAGTCTCCATTCAGTTACTTTTTTTTAAATTTGATGCACTTTTGGTATTCGTGAGTGGAACACATTGGACGACCTACTGGAAGAAATGATGAAGAATATGTCAAACGCATCCATTGGTAATTTTGTTCATGGTCCTAACTATAATAATTACGACGAAATATGTCAAATATGTATATATATATATAGTTATTTGTGTTCGCTTTCTGAAAAGTATTAGCTAAGCATACCCGGTCAGAGTTTGCCTTAAACCAGAGTTCGCGGCAAAAGGATGTGGAATTACCAAATGAAATACAAGCGTTAATCAATACTATATTAACTGTTCGTTCTACTACAAAACGGTAACCATCATTCAAACTGCAGTGCGTACTTGCACGTCATCGACTACAGGACAGAACGCTGCGAGTAGATATTCACGTCGACGTCGACTGGCGGCCGATCCAATCGGAAGGTCGACTGGCGGGTCGCCACGACGTGCGTGCAATGAGGAAGGGGAGGGTGTCGGCGGCTGACAAGGGCTGTTAGAACTGGCCAGGTTATTTCCACCGCTGTTGGTCGCGCACACGTAGTCTAATTACCGCCCGCTTCGAGCGTGGAGCCGCGTGCTATTTCCGTGCGCGTTTCCTCTTCACTGAAATATAGCGCCACTCTCACTCCGCCACTGGAAGCCAGCGTACTGTAACCAACACTTCCAAATCATGAACTAAAAAAGATCGCTTTATTTAGTCGTTATATTAAAAAAAAACGTGCAATAGTCTAATACTGGACTATCCAAGAAACTAGCATATACTGAATAAAATATAACTCTTTCAAAGTTGGTAAAATAATATTAATTTTAATACATGAAATACAATCAAAGTATCATCTACATATCGGTCCGTTATAAATATCTAATGTAATGAGAGAGAAGCTATGCTAATTAAATGGCGTCATTAGCGCGTGATGGTTCTAAGCTGAGCAAACTCTCTGGAGAAATTAGACCACGTGCAATCAGATGGTACAAACACGACCATGGGAGGTTAGCAGCTTTTACGAAAAATTAAACCTAACAAAGCGGCGCTGGCTCGTATTCCTCTATAGCTACAACCAACCCCGATCTCTCCCCAAAATCCCCCCTCACCCTCCCCACTATCCCCCTCCCCTAAACCCCAAACCCAGATATTGGCGCACGAAGATTACACAGTCCTTCCCGCAGTTTTGATTGACATAAATCCATCCTAGCGAGCCCCACCGGAGATTGAGCACCCGGGGGTGGCGAGCCTCCACGTCGCACTCCACTCCGCTTCACAGCTCCTCGGTAGCGGAGGAACGGCGGAAGGACCCCATTGAATATTGCTTTTGGCACGGAGAAGCCGACAGACAGCCGCGTCCAACGCTCTTATCGCTAGCTTGTAAATATTCAAGCCTACGGCGTGCTAATCGAGTAACTACCGCCGTTTGACGGGCGATAGCTAGAATGCGGGTCGCCGCTGTTCTTAGGTTACGCAGGTCTGAGCGGGAGGGGTCGGCTGTAAGTGGGAATGTTTCTCCGTGCAGATATTTAACTTGTGACGGGGATAGAGAAACGATTTTATCCTTCTTGATATTTAACATGATCTACTGCGGTTTTCTAAGAAGTATCCTCAACAAGGACTATACATCATTCTTGTGAAAACTAAAAATGTTAGAGAGTTCTGTCAGAAACTGTTATTTTTAAAAATGTATCAAGAAAGCGCGGCACGTCTATCTCAAGATCCATACTTGCAATGTTTGTACAGACTTGAATCGTCTCCAGCCATTTTGTTAGATACTGACGGGTGTTCTAGAACTGATAACGGGTGTTCTAGTACTGAGGATGGGTGTTCTAGACGGGTGTTCCAGTACTGACGGGTATGTTGTATATCCATTGTATCAGGATGAAAGTAACTAGTTAAAATATAAATTATATTGATTGGTCTTATATTAATTTGAAAGGAGCCGCTGAACTTATTTATCCTGTGTCGACTATCCATAGTCTGAGATGCTCTGGTACTGATGACTGTTTAGATGTTGTGTATCTGAAAGTACGCCATCAAAGTCTTCATTGAATTCGTTATTAATTCAGACATCGCTTGCATTTGTGTGTCAGAGTGTTTGGTTGTGTGCCTTAATCTGGCTCATTATGAATACTAGTATCTATTAGTATTGTTATTAATATTATTAGTGTTTTTGTTGCCGGAAATAAATGTTCCTTAAATCGTTAGGTAAGTTATCACACCTATTCCCAATGTAGCGGTAAGGAAACCACTGCGAATATAATAATTATGTTATCGCCTATACGTGAATCGCCTATTGGATAACAGACATATTATGTATTGTGTAATTAAGCCAAAACTACTTGCAGATCCGTTATTTTGGAAAATCGTGACCCCACACACTCATTACGTCATCCTAACTGGGGATTTATTGATATATCATCTGCCAATGATCAGCGTTAACAGAGGTATTGGCATTAGAACACAGACGGGTACGCCACCGCGACCAGTGATCCTCGAATGTACAGCTGGTGACTAATTGCTGAATTGGAATTAGGCGCAAGGTGTAATGGTAAGGCATCGCAGAAATATAAGACTTTTTGTCAAGTGAATTTATTTATGCGTTCCTCTGATTAAAAAACCCAACCGTATTGCATGAACAAATACCCCGTCTACAGAGCCTTGGTGACTCCGTCTTCGGATCTTGGTGACTTCTTCTGCAGTCGCCTTGGTGACCCCGTCTACCCAGTCTTCAGAGTCTTGATAACCCCGTCTTCAGAGCCTTGATAACACTTCTTCAGAGCCTTGGTGACACCTTCTTCAGTGCCTTTGTGACCCCTTCCTCAGAGCCTTGATAACACTTCTTCAGTGCCTTGGTGACCGCGTCCTTTGAGCCTGGTGACCCCGTCTACAAAACGTTGGTGACTGGAATCTAGTGACATTAAGGATACGCAATTAACGCTATTGTATTTACTTTACTTCTGTGTCTAACTCTGATCACAGCGATATACGTGCAGAGCTTTAAGGATTACTTATGTGCCATAAAAAGAAAGATGCAATTAATTGCCTTCATATCTGATCACTGTATCTTCTTGAACATTATGAAAATGTTAATCGTCGGCGTGAAATTTAAAAATACCCATTAATTGGTTCCGTAATAATACCGTTACAACCAGACATACGAACAATGACTAACTAGTACTTATAAATACGATTAATGACTAACTAGTGCTTAGACATACGAACAATGACTAGTACTTGTGTGTATCTATCACATCAAAGACAACAGCAACAGCAGTTGTGGGAGTAGTTTCCACCGGAGAAGTCGTCATATTATGTAGCAACAACAGTACAAACTCCGTGGTAATTTGAATGAGAGAGGGGGGAGAGAGACGAGGAGGGTGCGTGAGAGAGAGAGAGATAGAGAGAGAGCAAAAGCGAGATAGAGATATATTATTTATTGTCTGTTTACACATGTAATAACACATCATTACCCATAAGAATATCCTTCTAAAACCAGCAATGGTGTTATGACATAAACCGCAACAATACCGACTAGATTCTTCCGTAGCTCAACCTACAGACTAGCAATAGTAGCGGAGCGCCGCTGCACAACGACCGCTACAGTTACCATTCCCCGCCGGGCCCCCTTAACAGCCGGCGGATGCTGTCCCGCTGGTCTCCCAATCCGGATCAATGTTTCCCGAGCTCTGGCCGTCACACCCACGCCGTCAATAACGAAGGTAGCGTGTTGAGGTGCCGCTACTCCTCTCTCTCCTACCCATCAATCAGGGAAGGGGCGGGCATAATTGCGGGTCACTACTTTTCCTAGGCGATATTTATTCCGTTGATGCACGCACCGACCATGCCGGCAATTCAGCGACCCACGAGAGAACAAAACTGCCGCCTAGCAGGCTGACGCGGCTCGCCTAGCTCTGGAGGACGTACTCTCGTATCTCCGTGCTGCTAGCATGAAAGGGACTTCGGCGGGGATAGCGTCTATTGACACTGCTAGAGGCTTCTTAAAGCCTTTATCGAACCGGCGTTGAGACGTGAGCAAAATGCGCGTAAGTGGTATTTGAAAGCCATAGGACGCCTGCACTGTCGCGAGATGTTCAATAGTATCAAAATTAGCGTAACACTCAGTGCGAGGTTCACCGCGGAGGTAGGAGAACCCGGGATTTTTTTCGCCTTCCAAAGGACATGTGCTGCCCATATTTCATTTCAGCGCTTTCGTTAAATTCTCTCTATGCTAACGATTTATGACGCCCGTTCTTGTAGCCTCAAGGTTCTCTCCGTACGGAGTGATCTCATTTTCTCGGCGGCACCGCTCTCACATTTCCACATGCGAATCTTCAAACTGCGATCAATCAGCCAGTGCAGGAGACAAAGGGAATATTCGCTGAGATGTCCAGATCACATCGTGATAGCTAGCACGGCTCCTGGTAGGACGAGGAGGAAAATGCCGTGCAACTCTTCCCGTAGAAATATAGCAAACGTCTCGTCGTGTATAACACAAATACAAAAGTAGACTGTTGCTATCCAAATCGTCAAATGTTGTTAATTCTGAGATGAATATGATCCATTCGTTACTGTTGGTTTTCATTCCCTCGTTCGTTTATAAATGCGGCATTCCATTTTGCATTACCGTATCATGTTGCATTCTAAACATACCATCGTTTACCCATATTTTAAGAACTCGGTGACATTATTTCCCCATCGCACGACCATAGGTCCTGTAGTATTGCGTTCCTCAATTGTAGGTTGTGTTCGGTAATGCTGTATGTATAGGTAGTTGCTGTCGTTAGAAGCTGAACAATATTTGTTAAAGACTAAATGTAATTTATTTTTAATGATCTAGATGTATATAATGTGAGGTGGGACATCACTGTCTGTTTTCATGCCTGCCTGCTTACCATTTTCGCTTTCCAGAATCTCAGACAGGAAGCGATAAGGGATAAAGTCTGGACGTCTTGGTGGCGTTTCACGAAGCTCTCGTATTTACTACGAGTCTATAAGTTATCTCGTAGATCTTGTATACATGACGACTACATTTATGATATTTATGATACCCTATGATACGACTACATTTATGATACCCTCGTTAGTATTGTTTTATACGAATTTCGGATTTTCACTACTTTCAGACGGACAACATTAATTATATTATGAATTGATTATTACATTGGTCTCCTTCTGTAACGTCAATGTTTAGTAATATATCAAGAAAATAGTAACATAGCACACATTGCAAAATGATGCACTGTTGTGGAACTCCCAGTCATTCTACCAGTTCAGATAACTCATATTGTGAGCAATAAACGCTATTTAGAAGAGAATAGATAGAGTGTGATTATTACGGCATTTCGAGCTGAAAAATAACTGCGGTTCTAAAGCTGACACGGCGAACGTTTACACAACGCTATTTTATTACAGGCACAGACACTTATTATTTCCTTCAAGAACCGATAGCCGCAAATATATATACTACCGTAACGTTGCACTAAATATGTCCATTTTGTATGATTTCAGACTGTTCCTTCAAGAACCATATTTATTACCGTAACTTTGCATTAAACATGTCCATTTCGTATGATTTCAGAGAAAGAACGTTTCGGCACATAAATGATGCGACACAAATAACATAACATACAAATAATGCATTGCCATATTCAAGAACATACTATATTGCCAACAAGTTGGTAATAATTCAAGGACAATGATACGAAATTTGCAATGTTAACATATTTACCATGTTATCTTGGCGAACAATAGGAATGGTAAACACAAACACAATTTCAGACAATATGTTTTACACAATAATTGGTGTAATTTATATTTCTAATACGACACCGTGCAACTATTATTCTGAACTAATTTGTAGATCTCTCTGGATATTCCACTATATTATTTGTATAGTAAGACCATCGATATGCTATAATTAACATCACTACGTATTATCGTTTAATAGTTTTTTTCAACAGATTTAATAAATTCCCAGCTTATATGAATTGTTGGCAAGTTTCTTTCTGGAATACGTTTACTACGTAGTATATTAATTATATTAAGCGTTCTATTCAGTAAAACAACGCTTACAGAACCTAAGTTTACAGTTTACAGTTATACCGGTAAGCTACAAATGTAGGCCTACTTCAATACCATTTATACAACACTACTATTTTAAACTTTATTTACTACAACTACTTGTAGAGTAATAGTTTGTATTTTAAAATTATGCAGATTTTACAGTTTCGCCATATTTAACTAATACAGTGCCACAGTAATGCTTATGATACCTTCTGAAATGAAACTTCCTTTAAAAAAACAATCAAACTACGATATTTTACTATGCTTTCAGTGTTTACTGGTTTAAAATACAATGTATAATATTAACAATTATGCAATCACAATTTGAGGATCGCGAATGTATAATGCCATCAAATTTATGGTAATTAAATAAATTAAATTATTATATGCATGGAATCGATACTTATGATATCCATGCAGTTTTCTATCTATCACGTTGATCAAATAATTATTGGAATGTTCGTCATGACCAGGTCTCCAGCTGACGTTTCTAATCAGACAATCATGAACTAAAATTATAATGATTCAAAAATGGGCCATTTAATATATCTCACATTAACCCGATATCCTTTTCATGGTTGCAGACTTGTTGATCGAGGCGAGACAGAATTTAATCACTTGCACTTCCGTCGCTGTATGAAAACTGGAACTCTTTATTGTGGGAGACTGGCTGCTGTAGATGATGCTGCGCTATGGACTGCGCTATGGATTGCGCTATGGATTGTTATCAAGCTTGTTCAGTAGGACGTGATGGTTGTTGGGAACAAGTACGGCTGTCGGACAGACAAAATACGTCACAATAACAACACCTGTTCTGTACACTAGCGTCGTGCAAATAATATTATATCGAATTGTTGCCAATATTGGGAGAACACAGACTTTGAAATGTACAAGAATACAGTAATACGGTGTAATTAAGCCATAACATGCGTGGAACATCAGTCACCCATCAGTGCTACTCTCTTTACATCATCTTGTGAACACTATTGTTTTTATGTTATACAACAACATGTCATAACTAAATAGTAGATGCACATGAATAGGAAAACAGAGAGTACTCTACCCTGTTGTACACACAATTGGATGGTGAAACTTTCCGTTCGTTGTACATGCATTTCCCTGTCAACTGTAGGGCTGCAATAACGATCATTAATATGGTATGGACACACGGCAGGCACTAGCATTAGATAAAATATTATGTCTTTCTAACGTCGAAATATCGTGTAGAGGAAAACAGTTCTCTACCACAGACAGAAAACATAAACGTTCTCAACATTCGTTGACATTCTATAATTTCTTAGACAATTGCAAAGCGCAACAGCGGGTTATATGTTAAACATTGTGATGAGCAATCATTGTTTTATTCAGTTAAGTCAACTGGAACACTCTAATTAGCAAGTATAATTATTTGTAAATTCATAAGTATCACGGTTACGAGAATACGTTCTCATTAAAAAAAAACACGCGTAAAAACGGAGAGAAAGAAATGGGCGATTTCCATCTGCAACTGAATCGTACTTCCGGATACTAACTAGACTTAGCCGGTGAATCTTACACCGGCGCTACACTTGCGACCAAATCGTCGTACGACTCGAGTTATGCCGACTCCCGACGGTCGGCGTTAGGTT
>JAVCKZ010078716.1:0-26494 GCA_034780755.1 Lepetodrilus elevatus
TTATTAGTAGTAGTAGTATTATCACTATTATCACTATTATTATTATTATTATTATCATCATCATCATCATTATCATCATTATTACTATTGTTTTTACTATTCACGATTCAGCGTCTCACGTTACAGTGTTACGATGTGCCTGGTGGAGAGGGTTGATACCAGCCACCGACGTGCCACCGTGGTGGAGATTGCATTAGGGTAGAGACAGACACCTCATTGATGGCACTGTTTGTTGCCGTCACTCTAAGGCATCATCAAGCCTGCTATGTTTGTTTGTCACAAGTCCTAGAGATTGAACGATCCCCTGAACCAATGAACCAATGATCTGCTGCAGACTATTCTCATAACACACAGGGGTTGGGATTAACCCTGTGGGTAGTGCGTCGGACTACAAAGGTTCTGGGTTTGAATCCTATCTGGTTATGGAACTATTCTGATAGATTCAATTTGTCACGTATGGGTGAAAGATTCCCGCTGTGACGTAAAACAATAATTCACTCACTGATACTAGATTAACTGCTCTAGGGGGATATTTTGGATGGGAGTATTTGGTTGAGAAGAAGTGACACCTTGGACACTGACTACTATTTTCTGGGTATGTTCTCGAGCATTGAGATTAATGGCTTTGTGATGCAATTTATTATCTGTGTAGTTATTGTGGATCCATAAACAAGACAAGAAAAACTGTAATTTGCTATTGAACATGGTGAATATAACATAGATAATGCTAAATTATGTCCTCACTATTAACACGAAGAATGTACAATTACCATAAATTTATAGATATCTATCGACTGTCGCTGTCGGTTCCTCCTGATGAATAGGAACCGACCTGGGTGTTCCTCCATACGTGGCAATGATTAATGGAGGTTTTCTGATGGCAGCTTGTTAGATGTGGCTCAGTGAGTTTTAGAGAGCAATTTCTACAAACTTCCACCACTGGACTACTCGGCTGGCCATGCAAGGCCTTTGGCAGTCAATGTGACTTTGAGGAATGTCGGTTGTTAGTCATTGAAAATTTTGTTTTGATCGAACAACTTGTGACACATCTGAATGGCCTGCTGGCATGCTACTGCTAGGAGGGCAGGTTTTTGTCCATTTTTATCTTGTTGGATTGGCTGACAGATTGACGGACTGATAGACTGACAGACTGATGGACTTACGGACTTACAGACTGACGGACTTGGGGACAGATTTGACAGCCTTGGGAAGTAGTTCACCTGATAACACCTTGAGTGTATACATGCTATAATGGAGGCGGTGTATTGATATTACCAGTGATTACAGGACACCGTCCAGGCGTGATATAACTGTGATAATTCCGTATTTACCTGGAGGTGAGATAAATATACCGATTCAGGGCCTGTGCCTATTCAGAGAGCCTTGACTCGTGTATACATGCGCACGGCTATGCGCCAGTGTTACATAATACCCAGTTGTCACACTATCATGATTATGAATGTCCGTATAAGAGGTTCGAACAGCATGATAAGATTGAATGAACCAATTTAAGCAGGAATAGACAATTTGTAATCTATCTTGCTTTAGTTTAATCCTCAGTAAAGGATTTGATAAAGTTATATCCTTATTATTTAGTTTTCATTCTTTCTAAGTACATCCTGTCGCAAATGAGTGAAAGATTCCTGCAGTGATGTTAAACTCCATATTCACTGAACCTATTCACTGACCCATTCTAGTACATCCTTTATCACATTGACAGAGAATTCCAAAACTTTGATGCTTCTATGACATGTATGACAAGAATGCGAGAGGGACTTGCTTACGAGAAATATAATACATAGGACACCTGAGCCGTGGCTATCGTATGTCCGACCCCAATGCATAGACATGAAGGGTGAGGGCCAGATAGGGCCAGAGAGGACCAGAGGACAGAGAGGACACATACATGTTAAATATCAGAGGAATTGCTTCAGCTACTACAAAGAAAACAAGGAAACGAGAGACAATTCAAAGTCACAAAGACAATTTTTATCATATAACCATGGTGACCACATTTTGAAAATGGTTGATCTGAACAGCTCGAGTTGTCAGATGACACAATCTATATACCAGTAGTTGGAATACCGTCTGGATGTTGGAATGTTGGATGAGGTGCTGTGACATTAGAATATGATGTCGACATTAGGAAGGACGTCACATGGCTGAAGAACTCACTGTTGGAATGGAATTACTGTGTAGTGTACAGGAACTTACTGAGGATCTATAATTGGATCCGAGTTTATTTCAAGCCCAATTAGTATATCTTCGTCATGTATGGATAAATATTCCCCGCCCTGTGACGTAAAATAATTACTCACTCGGTCGAGTAGTTATCTTGTATCTTCACCATGTTTATGTATGCGGTGGAGAAACAACCTGTAAGCTTGAAAAACAACTCAATGTCAATTTGTAATTTAATATGACTGGACACATATTAAATCTTACTTGCTTTCATTAGGAGACAATGGAAGCTGTCTTATCTGTCGTGATAAGGGCATGGAACACTTAATCTCTGTTCCGCGCTTGTTAAATGCTGGATGCCAAGATGGTGTGCCGTATGCAGCAATAGGCTGACATTTAGATAATTACTACTGCTGTGATAATCCAGATCAGAGAATGAATGAGTATCTGTTCCTAGGCATGACCTTCGTGAGTACGAGTTGACCTTTGTGAGTACGATGAAGATGCTTTGGGTGAAATGGCCGTGATAAACATCACCTTTTGAAGTCTTTGGCAACCATTTAAAGTATTGTCAAGGATCACCTTGGGAAATATTCTGCAGAGTGTTACTTGAAGAGAAAATCTCACTGATCATGCTGTTAGAAGTTGTAATATTTTGTGTTTGAGAGATAGTATTTGAGACTGTTCACATAAGAGTTTCTGTGGTGAACCCTCAGCGACTCATTGGATAGTCATCCACAAATTGTATGGATTGTATGGATCCTGGACATTTTCTATTGTTCAAGCCTTGGATGTCTGAATATTTTATGGACATTTGAAGAGCTTCCTGATAATATTCTGTTAAACAGTCGTAAATCACGCCGACAACATGTTTCTCAAGGACAGTGTACTACGGTTCATTGAAAATATGCGTAGATGTATACATGCCTCAGTGTGTCGTGGGAACATCACATGACATATGGTACACACAGCTTGACAAAGTGTTTTTAATCTGAATATTTGATTAGCTCCAGCAAGACTTGGTGTCTGTTAAAGTGTTATCACTGAGAGAGGTAGATGATCCCAGTGTTGCGTAAGATGCCTGCCCGGAGTCCAATTTGTTACACAACTAATGTGACCACAAGAAGACCATGAAACGTTCATCCAGTGTGTGTGTTTGTGTGTTTATCAGCGCTGTGCCCATGAACTTACCTGCAGGTATAACGACTCATAAACATCTAAATGGGGTGTGCGTGTGATATGCGAGTCCCATCACTCACTCGGGAAAGATAGAGTGACAGTGAAGACTGACCAGCAGAGATCAGTCCGGCCATTGTCCTGCGAGGACGTCGCGTTAATTAGTCTGTCCACTCAGTGATCGTGAGAACACTGTTCTGGACGTGGAGGTCATGCAGTGATTGGGGTCCCAGGTGTTTGTGAAATATGATGCCCATGTTTTAAGAATAATAAGTGAATTTGTGCCAGAAGACAGGGAATAATAAGTGAGTTTGTGCCAGAATACGGGATGGTTACTTTTTCTTTCACACGTGTGAAGTGTCTCCAACCAAAGAAATGGTGATTCCGCTCATCTGACGTGTCATCAACCAAGGAAACTGGTGATTCCTTGTATGAAGAAAACACCTGGATTGACATGTATGATGCATTTATTCCGGACCGAAGTATCCTAGCAACATTAATTAACTCTATTTTCCAACCAGATGCATCCCATTATGCACTGGAAGTTACTGGCTTAGTATCTAATCAGCTGCGAAGGACAGCATTGTTCTGAGAGGGAACTGCCATTGAATTGGAAATTTAATCTGACATGCCCTATAAATGGTTCAATTGGATCCAGTTTGACAAAGCCAGTGATCTGTCAATCTACTTCCGTACCTGGAGTGAAGCCAGACCTCTGCCGTTTGTGATGTAAACTACCAAGTTCCTTGGTACAGAGCAAAATACACGTCTCTTCGTCCAGATGTGAAGTCGATTTCGTCCAGGCGCTCTTCTGGAGTTTACCTTGTTTACATTCCGTGCATGTTTCTGATGTAAACATGTCTAATATAGCAATGTTCAGTGAACACCTTGTGACCTAGAAGAACAATCACTGTCTGGTCGGAGGTCACCATTTGGGTCGGAGGTCACCATTCAGGTAGAAAGGTCACCATTTGGACCTCCTCAGATACATTGGAGTTTACCTTGTTGACATTCCGTGCATGTTTCTGATGTAAACATGTCTACAGTGAACACCTTTATCTGACATAGGAGAAGTGTTGGGTCAGAGGTCACCATTTGGACACCCTGAGTTTACGGGGAGCCATTCTAGCCATATTCCAGTGTCAGGCTGTCTGTGATCTGTCAGAATGTATGTGTATATTGTAGGCGTGAGGCATGACCAGCCAGAACATACCCAGAACCAAGGTACGTCCTTGTGGCATGATCATGATAATAACAATAATAATAATAATAATAATAATAATAATAATAATACATGTAATAACAATAATAATGATGACAATAATAATGATAATAATAATGATAATAATAATAATGATGATGATGATATTGTGTAAGCATATTATTAATGTGCCAAATCCATAATAATAACGAAAGTAATAATGTGTTAAACATAATGTTAATCTGGCAAAGACAACAACAATAATAATACAGGTTAAGTATTCTACTACAAGCCCCAAGATTATGAAACATTGAATATGATTTCATACTCAGTCGCCATGTATAGGTGAAATATTTCTGCTGTGATGTAAAACAATAATTCACATAGGTCAAAGTTTTATTCACTAATCCCCATATATAAAATTTGAGCTTCAGCATGAAATCGTACTCAAAATGTTTCATAATCTTGAAGCCTGGACTCTGAGTCTGTGTGTATGCAGAACCAAAACCTTAGCTTCTCATTACCCGGTACATCAAAAGCCCCATAGGCAGGGTTCCTGATATTGCGTGACATTTGACATGACATCTATGTTTCAGATGTGCAGCCATTATCATGTCAGCTAGGAGTAAAACATAGATCTTGAGTCATTTGAGGATGAATATAATCAATGTAACAATGTTGCTAACAACTACATGTAAAGGTCAAACTGGCCACTTTTCTTTGGTCAGAATTCAGTCTTGCCAGAAAGCCTGTTCATCTGTTGAGCACACATTTGTTATATTAAATAATTAACCTCCTCACTGCTGTGGGCATATATATGATAAATTGAACAAATCAGCAGGGAGAAGGTTAATGAGAAATTATTAATTATTAGTTTTGTTAATCAACTTTCTTGGAATATTGCTGGATGAAAGTAAATAACTTAAATATAAATGATTTTGATTGGTATTATATTTGGTATTGTGTTTATATGAAAAAAGCGGCCGACATAATTTACCCTCTTCCAACCCTTGTTCTCCAGAAATCTACGCTTGCTTAACCCTCTCCATGCCGAAGGCAACTTGAGATGCCCCAATAAGCTGTGTCTGATTCTAATACCGCAGGGAGAGGGTTAATTAACCATGTGAACTGTTCATGGTGGATATTTTGAACAGGAGCATTTGGGTCGAGAATAAGGTCTTACCAAGACTAAGCTAATTTGTTGCCAATGGCGTTTTGCTTAAGATGAAAATAGAATACCTCGTGGCTTGTAGTTTAATGCCGGGTTGTTGTACAAACTAATTACTACTTCAATACAAGACCACATCCTCTGGGGAAATTCTGGACGTATCTATCGCAGTAACGGTTAAATTGTCAGGGAAATGACGTGCCTAGTGCCAAATTGAACCTCCAGGACTTGACATAGTATTTAAATGTCCAGTCTACTTGGTATAAGCTGGCTTCCTTGTGGAGGCCTCACAATCTGGCAGTCGGCCAACTCACTTACTAGGTAGGCGGGAGTGTTTACTATATATTACATCGCTGACATTGATTTTTAATTTTGTATCGCATATATATATAGAGCTGTCATCCAAGGCAGATTACTAACCATGGGAAAAGGGGGGCCACCGATAGTTCAAATTACTATTGATGTATTGCTATCGCGATCTATCAATAGTTCGATCCATCGTTACACCCCTACTGATTATGAATCTACTAGCATATATGCCATTGCACAACAGGACATTTAGGAAATGACAGCAAAACTCAACTTGGGGAAGAAGTGCGCTGCCTTCCACGATGTTGACAAAGCCGACAAAAAGAAACAGACACGTGAAACACAGTTGGCGACTGTCTGGAATGTTACAATAAATTGAGTAAATATAATCTGCTAACTGCGACCCATCTTACCACGTGTCTGGGAGCAGTTCTCCTTCCAGTCTGCTTACGTGTTATGCCAAAATGTTGTTACAAATGTGTTGATGTTATACAGTTATATGTTGTATTACATACAAAGAGAGGCAACTGCTGTAGAGGGCATGTATGCCTCTGTGATCTGGATTTCTGACCTCCGTGTCATCCTACTTAGAACATGCATTCAGTGAATAATTGATACCGAAATAAATAATTAAATGCCTTGTTATGAAAATGGGTATCTGCTGGCTTTAGCCAATGTCTTGAAAGTAGACTTGCAACTTTGGGGTTTCTCGTTCAACTGAGGATACTGTTTACAGACAACGTGACAATTTGGTACATTTTCTTAAACCATCTTCAAAACATGTGGATACAGCTGTTTAATATTAAATGTCAAGTGTATATTGATTTTCTATTTCATTTATTTTAGTTGCATCTTAAGAAAGGCTGGAAAATGTCAACATGTTTTTATTTTATATTTTTATATTTTATATTTTATTATTGTTTCACTTAATATATAGAACTAGACTTCAAATTTTATCAGCAGAGAATGCATGCACAAAACATGAAATGTCTGATTTCAAGTATACAGCATGTACCATATATTATAAGCATGATAAATGGAAATGAATTAATTGGAGAACTGCCACTTTTGGTAGGGCATAATTGCCGTGCTGAAGTAGTTGGTATATATTTATTTTTAACGCTCTGACAAACAACAACATATCTGAATATTGCATCTAATGTTACATTGCATCATGAACTTAACTTGGGTGAATTTATTTTTAAATGGCATGTTTATTTTTAACATTCTGACAAAATCACAGGTGTTGTGATGCCTGAAGAAAAACAGCCATGGCAGGAGACTATTCGACTAGTGTATGAAAGATTCCTGCAGCTACGTTAAATTCCATATTCACTCGTGTGCCGTGTGTCGTGTGTTGTCATGTGTTTTGACTGGCCCCTGGGCACTGGGGCACCACAGGGGCATTCAGTGATGGGTAGTACCATGAGTATGTACCACCAGTACCACCAGTACCATAGGTACTGTACCAATAGTTTATGCTGATCTCAAGGCAGCCGCCAGTTCATTATAAAATACAGAGAATTGTAGGCATATTGCAGCGTCGTAAAACCTTTATCGAAAAGGTCACGTTTGAAGCAATTTTCTCAAGAGAGTGCAAATTGATTATTTTTAAGGTTATGAGATGAAGTTGTCCCTTTTTCTCAAAGGTTTCACATGCAGAAAGCTATTACTTTTTCTCAACACGCTCACAGGTTTCACATGTAGAAATCCAGAGCTTGATGAGATATCGTGTGCTTTCTTTTACCAGTGTAGCAATTTTCCAGTCCAGTATTGTTTTATTTTGGAAGAAAATAATATTCTCTTATAAATACATGATATAATTATATTTCAAGCTTTATGTGATTAAGTGAAATTGACAAATGTGATATGTCAGTCATGTCAAATGGTAATTAGTGATTGATTTCTGTCCATATTGCAATAATGGTAAGCTGATACCCATGATAGTTGGACTATTCTGATGAAAACCTGGTCCAGCTGTAGATCTATACAATATGTCAGACAACGTTGATGCGAATATTCTAATATTTTATATGGACCTCAGCTTAATTAGCATTACATGGATAGATATCCAGATATTCTCGTTATATACTGGGTATGCCATGCATAAGAGATCTTTTTTTAATTGATTGATTGAATTAGTGCTTTTTTGTCGCAGTGTGCGTCGCTGTTTTGTTGCAATCTTTTTTTAATTAGGCACGTAATAATAGTTGCTGTGAATTATTGTTATATCGTTATCACAAAACAAGAAAGCCATTGAGGTATACACTCTCATACTGACAGCGTAGGTCACCTAGGGTCTAAACTCTTAAAGTAGTGGTCGGATGATACAAATGAGACAGCACTCAGCCGTTCTCCTTGACTAACCCCCTTGCTCTGATCGCAGCTAATTTCTGACACCAACCCACTTGACCAATGGTCATGACGGTGTGTGGTCAACTCTGACCTTTGCTTCAGCTGGCTAAGCAATCTTCTTCTCCTTGGCCTTTCCGCCAGACCTCATCAGCTAGACCTCACCAGACCTCGCCAGCCCAGCCCAGCCCAGCCAGCCGTGGGGTATAAGAGCCGATCTTGCAGCTCTTCCAGTCCCTATCTACCTGATAGTGCGGCCATGGCTTGGCAGGCAGATTAGCCCTGTAACCACTACTTCAACTACACTATATGTATACTTAGTTTGTGTCATTATTAACCCTGTCCCTGCTGGATTAGGTACAGACACTGCTCTTTAGGGCATTTCTAGTTGCCTTTGACATGGAGAGGGTTAAATAAGATGGCAAGCTTTCCTAATGTGTGTATGCATAAATGTGGCCAGCAGACCTTCGCAATTTTATTTGGGAAAACGTATTTGAAAGCAATAGGGGTGGTGGTAGCATGATGGTAAAATGTTGGACTTGGGAACCAAAGGCTGTGTTTAAATCCTGTCCCTGGCATCAATGTTCGCGAAAGTTACCTTTCCTACGCGATCATGGTAGGATGCATTGTCTGTAATAGCAATGCAGTTATCATCCTCGTGTCAGTACCAGTTTGTGATGACACGTTTACTGCAATATTCAGTGCTACAGATGTTGCGGGTTTCCTCCTGCCTGAAACTGACAAGCTGTAATGTAAGTGAAATAATCTTTAAAGCAGCTCTAAACCTCAATGAAAAATAATAAAATAAAATTGAAATAGTAATAATAATAATTTATTCCTTGTGACTGGGAATAAAAATAACTCTAAATTTACATTCATGCACAAGATGCTCAAGGTTGTACTGCTGCACTGCATGACTGCATGACTGTAAGCATGATACATCTAGCAATAATTAGCATGATTAATGACGCTTGTTTTTCTCTGTGTGTATGATCCGAATAAGCAAGTACGTCACACGATCACATTAACATATTTCGGAAGTGATGTCGCTGGATGTAGAACTACGAGGAGGCTTTGCTCGTTAGCAGGTTTGTTGTTGAAACTTGACTGGGAACTTGGAAACATCTCGAGGGATGCTCATGTTTATTTCCTGGGTAATGAGCACTGTAAGTTTTCTATGAGTCTGGGGATAATTTGTTGATACTGCGCTACACCTGTACGTGAGATCTACGTGGAAATGTTGACTCGTTCCTGAAAGTTTATGTAATCGCGTTTCCTGGTATACAAGGTATGCAATGTATATAGGACATCTCCGAACAACGTTTTCTGATGGGTGTGTGTCTTTAATTTCAAGATTTGTTTAACCCTCTCTCTGTTAGATGCAACCATAGGTGTCATATGGAACAGGTATTGTTATTCTTCAGCAGTGAGAGGGTGTCATTTTATCATGACACCATTATATGTCATTTTTTGCTTTAGCAATTTACAATTATACATGTATTAGTATGTTTAGATTGTGAATGGTAAAATATTTAATTTGGATACTACCAACTGAATTAAATTTAATATCGTACTTCATAATGTGACACTATTTATATATAGCTTGAGTAATATATGCCGTGTGGCGACACTTGGTGATTGATGGGTGTGCCGACATGTCGACTGGTTGATAGCTGAAGCATGCTGAATGGTATACTGGTATACTTGATATGCACAGAACACACCAGAACACGCAATTGAGGACAGGCTACCAATTCATGTTCACGTAACAAATATAACTACATCAGGGCAGGAGGAAACCCGCAACATTCGTAGCGCTGAATGTTGCAGTAAGACTGCTAACTGCTAAACTGACAAGTCATTATATAAGTGAAATAATCTTGAAAGTGACTCTAATTCCCAATTTAAGAAACAAAACAAAAATACTTGTATACACTGATACAAGGTATGGGCGACTGCTTTCACTGTAGGTGATGTCCATGGTTTTGCAAGGGGATGTACCAGCGTTATATCGAGGGAGCACTGTATGTACCAGTTTTAGCTAGTCTCCTTATTTATGTGAAAGCATGTCAGATTATAGCCTCCGTATCACCAAGGCCAATTCCTTTATGTCATTTTGCATAAGATGTCTGGTCAAATTAAAGTCTAATTAGCTGTGAAAATATCTTTAAGATTTATTTTTGTTATCCCTCAGCTGATAGACACTCCTGCCCGTTCTAACATTGTACAGTCCCACTTCCACCACAGGGCTGTATACACCACTTGTTCATCTGCCTTTATCACAGTCCTTCTTAGATTGTGCAGACTGTAGTACCCAGTTCCTAACCTCATCAACGGCACACCAAGATGGGAAGCCGCCTTCAGTATGCACCAACCAATTAGCTACATGTGTCCTGGTAAAACAGCTGTACTGTACCCAACAAGTAAACTCAATTTAACATGTTGATGTGATAAGTCAAGCAACACAATTACCTTTTTTTTTGTTTGCTGGAGATTGAAATATGGTTTGGATGCTGACATTTTCGGATACTGACATTTTTGGGGTAATGTAGATCTGGGTGTCTTGTCGTTGATAGATGCAAACTGTGTCATGTGATTGTGTGTGCTTTGCTGAAGTAACCATTGACCTATGTGAGTTACTCTGTGGTGCATTGCATTGCCACATGGAACACTACTAATTGGAACACTACTAACTGGAACACTACCGACTGGAACACTACTGACTGGAACACTACTGACTGGAACACTACTAACTGGAATACTACCGACTGACTGGTATTGCTATTGACTTTGTACCTGATATTACTGTGAACATAGAACTGTGCCTTTGAAGAGGTATTCTATTGGTTGTAATTGAACCTATTCTCATCCTGTTCATACCTAATACATGGTATACAGGTATATGTGTTTCTGAGTTTCTGAGTTTTTGTTTCGCGATATTGCTGTGAGTGGGTGCCGGTATAAGGTCCCAAACTATACCCCCTACCTTTATAATGTCAACATGCTCCTTACTTAATAAGTCCTTTCTGTGTTTCAGTATCGGACATTCAGAAGGTGCACGATGCGTACATCATCGCGGTTGAGGACGGAACAAAGCAGCAGCTTCAGAACCTTCCGGCTCTCCAGAAGATCACCCCTCAGGATATGACCCGTCTGCTGGGCGGCAACGGCAACGACAACAACAGTGAGGCCGAATCCACGCACTCCACGATCTCCGTCGAGAGCAACTCCGTGCACAACATTACCTCCATGCCTACAGAGAAGTCCCCAAAGAAGAAGAAGGCCAACGGTCATGACAGGAAGCAGGAGGTGAACGGTGGCTCGGAACTCATGGAGATGAACGGCATCCTGGAGAGGGAGAGGGAGAGTCCGCGGAAGGGCAAGAAGTCCAAGAAGGACTCGCGGAAGCAGAAGGTGGCAAGCACGGAGGTCCCGCTGATTGAGGACATGGCCGGGTCGCACCAGCTGTCCCGCAACGGACGGGCCATAAGCGAGAACTCACTGAACCGGTCGAAGGAGAACGTGTACGCATATGAAGCTGATGATGTTGATGTCAGCAATGCAAACTCTTTCGAGTTTGATGACTCTGCCCCGCATAGGGAGATGGCGGTGGACTGTCCCGCCAGTTTTGTGGGGACTGTTAAGACAGCTCCGAGGTATCCTCCGCCCAATCCCGCTCCGTCTTCCAAGAACTACTCTATAGATAATTCGTGGACGGACGGTTCTGTTGAGGATGTGGTAGATTCCGGGCAGCAGCAGAATCAGCAGAATCAGCAGCCGACAATGGAGCAGCTGGAGAGGCTCAGGAAACACCAGGAGGAACTCCGGAAGCGTCGCGAGGAGGAATGTCGGATTTTCAATGAGGAGGAGTTTCTACGGACGTCGCTGCGCGGGTCCAAGAAGCTTCAGGCACTGGAGGACAAGACGATGTCGTCCTCTCCTCCCGTGGCCGGAGTGTACAACACAGGATTCGAGGATGAGGAGGATGAGGAGGACGTGCAGGACGGGACTCTGGATTCCGGCGTGCCACTCACATCACGGGCAATGGGACAAGCCAAACCAGTCGGTAAGTGGACATGATGGAACATGCGCTAAAGTATAATTTACTTTTAAAACTATATTTAAATAAATATTATCGTTTCGTATCGGTGAAATATTTCTGCTGTGACATATTCATTCATAAATAATTATTATTTAATTTTTACATTTTAAAATGAAGATGAAAAATTATTTGAATTACTGTGTCTTATATTATAAATGTTGAAATCAGATATCATTTTAATGAATTTTCAACTTCACCCTCAATTTCTTTCCAGAAATAGAAGACATGTTACAATCCTTACACTATCTCCGAAGTCAGCTGAACTCTGCACAGAACCAGGGAGAAATTACTTTTCTGAACAACTTGTTTCTCAACCAGAAGTTTCAGCGTGCAGTGAGCATACATAATCAAATAACGGACGTTACGTCGCAGTCTCCGCCATTGAGGCCAGTAGCCAGCGACGCCCAGAGCAGTGCCGGCAGTGTGTGTGCCACCCTGCAGCAGTCCAAGCACCCCGTCGGCGACCAGCTCATTGGCATCCTCAGCCTGCCCAACCTACAGGTCAGTGTGGTGCATAGTGTGGTTCATAGTGAAGTGTCATCTATAGGGTGGCATTATTCATAGTGAAGTGTCATCTATAGTGTGGTGTCATCTATAGTGCGGTGTCATCTATGTTGTGGTATATTTCATAGTGGAGCATCATCCATTGTCCAATCATATTCATTGTGAAGTGTCATCTATAGTGTGGCATTATTCATAGTGAAGTGTTATCACAGTGTGGCATTATTCATAGTGAAGTGTTATCACAGTGTGGCATTATTCATAGTGAAGTGTCATCTATAGTGTGGCATTATTCATAGTGAAGTGTCATCTTTAGTGTGGCATTATTCATAGTGTAGTGTCATCTTTAGTGTGGCATTATTCATAGTGAAGTGTCATCTTTAGTGTGGCATTATTCATAGTGAAGTGTCATCTATCGTGTGGCATTATTCATTGTCAAGTGTGGTGTCATCAATAGTGCAGTCTCATCTATTGTTGTTGTATTATTCATAGTGGAGCATCATCCATTGTTCAATCATATTCATTGTACAGTATTATTCATATTGCAAGATGATCCATATTGAAACATCATTCATAGTGCAGCATAATTCATAACTGCAATATCATCATGACCATTCATAGTGCAGGATTAGTCAAAGTCCATTGTTATTAGTATTCTACAAGTATGGAATTATCTGGTGCAGTATCATTCTTAGTGCAATATCATCCATTGTGCAGTATCATCTATTGTGTACAGTATCAGTGAGTGATATATTGTTCAGTATTATCTATACGGTATCATTCGTAGTACAGTATCACTTCATGGGCCACATTGAATGGCTTTCTATGAGGACACCTGTGAAACTTATAAAGTATTTAACTCTCTCCCTACTGAACTGGAGATGACCTAAAGAGCAGTACAGGATGTGTGCGTAATCCAGCAGGGAGAGGGTTAAAGCTAGTATTGCCTGTAAAGCATGTAAAGCCATTAACCTTTTCTCTGATGGAATAATCGGAATCACTTAACTCCAGGAGTTTTCTACCTGTTTTGCAAAGGACATCTGGTGGTTCTTCAATGGACATTCCTCAGATGTAATATCTGCTCATGGAAGTGAAAAATGGCATTGTGTGTAGTAGACACACTAGTCCCTTGCTTGTGTGGCAGTGATAGAAAGACGTGCCCCGAGATTACAAAACCTATTGAGTATGATTTCATGCTCGAGCTCAAATTTTTATATGAGGATTTAGGGACAAAACTTTGAGTTTAACATGAAATCATACTCAAATAAATTTCATAATCTTGGCCTGATCCTAGGTGTTTGCTTCAAGGTATTGTTTGTATGGTAGAAGAACCTTTTAAAAGATCTACCGGTAAAACAAGAATTTCACAAAAGCTATCACCAGGGGTGCGTTCAATGACAAGGGCTTGCAAGCGGCTTACCAAACTAGCCACTGTCTCAAGAGTCGTATGAACCATACATGGGACAGGGAACCAGTTTAGCTAAGCGGCTTACTCGGCCCTGTGCTGATTGTACATACCCCAGTTATTTGATAGGATTCCTGCTGTCTGACGTGCAACTCTGACATATTAGTGGTGGTGTTGTGACTAGTTGGTTTATTTTGTTTATACAGTATGTAAGCTAACTGTACTGTGCGGATGTGGGAGGTGAAGTCTCCAGTTAACCTATGGTCTGGTTCCTGTTCCACGTAGTTCAATATACTAGGAGAGGTGTAGCTACCATAATTATCCTAATACTAGTAATTCAAATCCTGAAATTAATTGCCGAAAATAAAAAATTCTGACACTAAAAATAGGAACATGACCAATTTGTTCAAATCATAATTTTCTAATTATTTGAACACAACAATATTTTTCTACAAATATTTTTAATGTTTTGTTTTTTTTAAAAGATAAAATCCATCATTTATTTAACATATAATTTAAAACCATATGTTATGCTTTAATTTAATTTTGTTGTCCCTAATTACACCAATCATTTTCAATTTTCATATTTTTTCGAATATTTCGAACAGCTACATATTTAATTATTTTCTCCTGTTCGAATTGTTAGGCTAATTACAGTATGTACATCATAGTGCTAGGAGGTGTAGCTCCGTATATGTACATGTATGTATCTCTCCATGTGTATCATGAGTAATAGCCCTGGATATAGGTAAACATGTAGGATGGAGTAAATGAGCTGTATATATCATCCTGTCAAAACAGCCGTGGGAAGATATTGACCGTGTTGAGGTCAGTTCAGTTCTCTTTATCTTTATCCATTGAAAAATCAGGAAATAAAAATCTTTTAAAACTTCCTTCATTATCAAATAGAGAGGAATAAATTACAGGAAAACTAAATTTATCGATAAAATTTGAAAGTAAATATATTATAGTAATTTTATTTATACTACTTTTCAAAGTTACATAATTTTATATTTGTTATTAACAATTAATGAACAATTTGAAGACATCTCAGCAAATGCTTATAACATTATTTAAAGAATGAATGTTGAGTCATTAGCATTCATTGTGCTTCACGCCTCATGGAATTTAGTTTCATGGCACAATGAATGCTAATGACTCAACATTCCTTCCTTAAATAATACGGCAACAGGTGTGAGTACTAATAGAATACGACAATATTAAACTTCTCCCTGCTGGATTAGGCACAGACACGTACACTGCTCTTACGGCATCACTGGTTGCCTTCAGCAGGGAGAGGGTTAAACAACTCACAGTGGACACAATCAAATCACTAACACAAAATCTGCAATAGTAGAACGGGTAGAACACAGCAAGTCAATTTTCTTAAATAGTGGATCATGGCCCTTTGTAGGAAACCTTCAGGAATTTGGCTTATCGTGGATCTGGCGTAAAGGTTATCTAGGTAATGAGGTACATCTAGGCTGGCCTGACACGCAATCTGGGTAATGACTGGGGTCTATTGTTCTCTAGGCATTGTGTCTGGGTGCAGTGTGTCTGGGTGTTCTCATTGGCGTAATATTAGTGGCTTATTACAGGCGCAGTGTACCTAGATGTATGCTGAATTTGTGTCATGAAATACGGAAGATGTTTCCTGAAAAAGAGTAGAACAATTAATATATGTATCAATTTCCTCAATCGTGTTGTCTATTCTAATTTAAATTTGCTTTGTCATAGAGTGGTTTTGTCTCTGGTTCTGGGTTTAATTACCCATTTAACTTGATTACTTTAGAGAAGGATGAAGGAGGGGGAGGGGTGAAAGAGTTTGGTTGTTAGAGCAATGTGACATACAACAGACCACCTTATTATATTAGGCTTCTTTGCGGTATGTGTATAAATCGTTGGTAATTAAGTTCACCCAGTAACCCATGACCAGCTGTGATGTCACAAGGACATAAAAGGTGTAATTTAATCTTCGTGCTATAACAAATAACTTTATTTTTGTCAAATACAAACTGGCAGGTTGTCTGCGGAAGGTCAAGGTCATCAAAGTTGTGCAATAATTTCGAAAACTTTTGGATGTCTAAAAAGTTCACTGAACATAAATTTCTTTCTTTGACGGTTGAAAGCTATTCATTTCCTATTTCTCAAGTATTAGCTTGCCAGTTCTGAGAGAGGAGAGGAAAGTTTAGAAACACACACTGTGTAGCAGTTATTGTAAACATTTGCTCAAGATATACAACTGCTGGGTGTTTGCAATGTTGAAGCAAGTGCAAGCATAGCCTACTCCCTATCCTAAGTATTAGTGTCAACAGGAAGGACGGCCAGGGAGCTTGTATACTGGTATCGGTAACTTTCTCCAGTGTCATGTACGTAGTATATATAGCCAAATACACCTAGTTAAAAGATCCGAGCAGATTGTCACAAATGGGTGAAAGATTCCTGTAGCAATGGTTAAACTCCATAATCACTCACCTATAGATCAGATAAGCAAGTCTAGATTACTGGAAAAATCAAAGGGTAAAGAATTTCAGTGGCGCTTTTCATATAAATGTAATTACCGATCAATATAATTTATATTTAAACTATTTACTTTCACCCTTTGAGACTATGGATAGTGACAGTATCATGTATATGCTTGCTGACAGTCCATTATGTCTAAATACCAATATACTACTGGGGGAAGGATTGGTCACTATATAAATCTACCTATATCTGCCGATAGGTATTTTACTTCCTGAATCGTATCTATAAAAGTATTTGTGTATCTGCATGACAGGTATTTTAATCAGTGACTGTAGCACTACTACTAAATTGCAATTTGGTGTAACACAATCCCCCAGCTTTACCTTTGTAGTCTATTAGCACTAGTATTGCTTCGGTAACCTGACCATGGATAAGTATGTTGATCTAAATGTTCCTTGTGTTAATAACCAATCACATTTCCAGCATGTTGATTACTCCATCAGTTTTTGGTATTGGGATCGTCACTCCCGCAGCGACGTTAAACTCCATATTCACTCACACGTCACAAATGGGTTAAATATTCCTGCAGCAATGTTAAACTCTGTTGTCAGCTCAAATTTACTTTTTCGTTTCGTTGGTCAGGATAGTTGTAGTAAACCAAGAGGACATCTTCCAGTTTTTAGAATTGCTCAATGACATGATTACTTAATACAGATCTCAATTCACTGTCAAACTTGTTGTAGTGGTGTCCTTTGTATTCAGACAGTAAGAATTACATACACGCAAATTGTGACGCAATGTTTGTTGTTACAGAAATAACATTGCAGGATATATACGAATCCCGGAGAAAACTATGGACTCTATACAGTTCTTGTGCTGTGCTGTATATATGTCGTCTATGGTGTTTGCTCTGGACAGAGGTATTCAGCTAAAGCTGTTGACTTGCTGAGGAAGTCCTGATGGCTTTTAGCCGGCTAAGAATGTGCAGTCGATGCTGTTTGTTTTACCTGATAGAGGAGAGACCGGTGTCAGCCACATCACACACTGATTAGTGTTTCAGGCAGGACTAGACTGGGGGCCAGCTTATAGGATGGTGTGGTGACCCCCAGCATCTGGCTTCTGGCATCTGTCAGTGGTTTCATAATAATAATTATTGTCGTCATTTGTTGTCATCATTGGCCATTGTTACCACTATCACTAGAATTAGTTGCATCATAATAATAATAATAATAATAATGTGTCCATTTATATAGCGCCAAACTCCTCTAGGTATGCTCATAGCGCTTTACATTATTTACACCGGTCAACGGATCTGTTGTCACTCAATTCCCTCTCAACTCCCTGGGGAGTATACAACCCAAGCTGCTGTTGAAGGCACTACAAGGTTATCATTCACATCCTCCGGGTCATCATCATCATCATCATAAGCAGCAGCAGCAGCAGCATTATCATTATTGTCATTATCATCATGATCGTCTTTGTCTTCATCAACATCATCATCATCATCATCATCATCATCATCATCATCATCATCATCATCATCATCATCATCACTGTCTAGCATCTGACATATCTTGCTTTTTATCGTGAACATGCAGACTTCTAATTAACAGTTTAACATGTTCTTTAAATTATATCTTAAGGACAATTCTACTGAGGTGGACAGCTGTATTTCCTTCCAACTAAAAGAATGCCAACAATCACATGCAATGACAAAGATAATTTTTGCGTTGTTCAAAACAAACATCCAATATGTACATTGTCCACATAGCTCGAGTTTTAATGAACTGAATCATTGCTAGAACATTGAAGCTGCCAGAGAATAGGTTTTTATCCCCAACATGATGATCAAACATTAATCAAATTTCTTTCTGGTGCATCATAGTTGCGGCATATTTCTCTCAGAAATAGAATAATTCAGTGCTTACGCTGTCTTGTTTTAATTGTGAGCTGATATTTCTGAATCCAGTTTTGAAATTGCCAATAATACATATCATAACTACAACTTACTCACCACTCGCCTCCAATTTGAACAATTTGAAAGATTCCCGCAGCGACGTTAAACTCACTCACCAATTTGAACAAATTAATAGTTAATCGCCAAAATGGAATGATAAGTAATCACCAAATTAATTAATTAATTAATTAAATCACCAAATTAATTAATTAATTAATTAAATCACCAAATTAATGGAATGTTAATTAATGACAATTTAATGGCCTGTTTCAGGGAGTGCTACTGGCGCACGACTCTCTAGCACAGCGAGAACACGAGCCCGTCACAGTCAACCATGTCGAGCACGTGCTGGACAACGCCCCCCAGGATTGCCCCCTCATGCCGTATGGCAAGGACTCCGTCAAGATCATACACCTGGAGAAGACTAACGAGCCTCTGGTAAGTAAAATGCTGGCAGGTAAACATTGTAAAACACTGGCAGGTTAACAGGTAAAACTCTGGCAGGTAAACAGATAAAATGCTGCAGGTAAACAGGTAAGATGCTGGCAGGTAAACAGGTAAAATGCTGGCAGGTAAAATGCTGGCAGATGAACATTCAAAATGTTGGCAGGTAAATTGGTAATACTCTGGCAGGTAAACAGGTAAAATGCTGGCAGGTAAACAAGTAAAACACTGGTAGGTAAACATATAAAACTCTAGCAGGTGAACAGATACAATGCTGGCAGGTAAACAAGTAACTCTCTGACAGGTAAACAGCTAAAACACTGGCAGATAAACAGGTAAAATGTGGGTAGGTAAATAGGTAAAATTCGGCAGGTAAAACTCTGGCAAGTAAACAAGTAAAACTCTGCTGGTAAACAGGTAAAAAACTGGCAGGTAAACAAATAAAATACTGGCAGGTGAGCAGGTAAAGTACTGGCAGGTGAGCAGGTAAAATACTGGCAGGTGAGCAGGTAAAATACTGGCAGGTGAGCAGGTAAATTGTAGGCATTGCTAGGTAAGTGGTATGGCGAGCTCTAGAAGGTAAACTCTGACAGCTGACCACAGCAATAATAGGTGGAGTGATAGACGTGGTCTCCTAGAGGCGTTGACACAGATCTGAATTACCTGCGCTATGGGGATGCACTCAAGCATGACCAAGTACCTGCAGATCAGGTCACGGCGATTACCACAGAGTCCTTCGTGTTGATGTGCTACATACTCTGCTCGTACATCTGTGAACATTTAATTGTGACATTTAATTTGAAATGAATGCTGCAATTATTGAATTATACAGTGAATAAAAAAAATAACTCCGAAGTAGCTTTGTTTAAAAGAGATAAAAGAAATCATGATATATCTAAAAATGTCTTTTGTTTTTTGTTTTAATACAATCCTGTAAGCAAAGGTCATAGCAAGTGGGTTAAAGATTCCTGAAACTCCATAATCAATCACTCACTGCAAGCAAAATAATTCTTTTTTAATTTACTTATTTTCCAATGCCAGGTTTAGTTGGTTCATGTATACAGAGAAGTAGAAATATCAACAGCTTCTATATATATATATATCAATGTATTTCATGTACTTTGGTGTCTTTCTGAATAAATACGAATGTTGCGTCCAATGTTTCAGGGTGCAACAGTGAAGAACGAAGGCGAGTCTGTGATGATTGGTCGGATCGTGAAAGGCGGAGCTGCAGAGAAGAGTGGTAAGCCAATCAGCAGACAGCATCACAAAACTTTGACGATAAAAGTGAACTCATTCAGACACCAGACATACACACACATTATTTTTGAGATGGAAAGTAAGTGTATGCTGATCCTGAGGATAATACTGCAACACTATGAGCATGCTATCAAGTAGGCATTTGGTACTTTATGAACGTACACATTCTTATTTGTGTATAAGCTTCACGAAAACTGTTTCGTATCATGTACCTATATCTACCAAGACATAGTTTGACTCTTCTGCACCAGATGTCATCACATATTGAATAAGAGTTGTCTTCTCTTGCCAGGTCTGCTTCACGAGGGGGATGAAATCCTGGAGGTCAACGGCATAGACATGCACGGGAAGAACGTCAACGATGTGTCCGAGATGTTGGTATGTAAAATAACGTGAAAACAAATCCCAAATCTCTATTTAATCATCAAATTAGTGAAAGAATATAGAAAGCGACTCTAAACCCAAATTTAAAAGTAATAAAATAAAACATTGATATTTTGACAAGCGCTAGATCTGTGTGTGACATGTCGTGTTTTATGTTGCAGGCCTGTATGTCTGGAACCATCACATTTATGATCATTCCGAATAACAACTTCATAACTCCAAACCCAACAGCCAGGGAAGAAACAGTAAGTACATTACTGTATAGAGATGGGTAAAAGATTCCTGCTGTGATGTAAAACAATAATTCACTCACTCTTAACAGCTGTCGCAAATGGGTGAAAGATTCCCGCAGCGACGTTAAATTCCATATTCACTCACTCACTTAACAGCTGCATTGCGAATATTTCATTGCGTGCGCATGTGTCTGCAGGTGCATCTGCGCGCCAACTACAACTACGACCCCGAGGACGATGCGTACATTCCGTGTCGCGAGCTGGGCCTGTCCTTCATGAAGGGCGACATCCTGCACATCATCAGCCAGGAGGATCCCAACTGGTGGCAGGCATACCGGGAGGGCGAGAAGGAGCACCAGTCGCTGGCCGGACTTATACCTAGCAGAAACTTCCACGAGAAGTACGTACAGACAAAGTTTGAAGAGAACAAAATAAAAAAAATAAATTAAAAATATAAATAATAAATTAAAAAAAACCCACAAAAAACCCAACAACGTGCAGGGGTGGGTGGTGTCCGGAGGGTAAGACTAAGGGTGGAGAGATGGTCGGGGTATGGGTGGGATGGGAGAGGGTAAGGTTGGCGAGAGGGTGGGGGTAAGGTTGGCGAGAGAGTAGGGGTGGAGAGAGGACAGGGAGAGGAGGTATGCCAATCACTGGCATAGGTCCAGTAGCACGACTCTAATAACGTGTAGGTGACTTAAAAGAGTTTGGGAATGTAATAGCTCTTCACTAGCCATAGCAAGGGGTTCTGTGAAAACATAATAAGTAGTTGCACTGGAAATGGCAAACAATACTGGTTTCTTTTGCCAAGCCAGCTTGGTTTGGCGTGCCCCGATTAAGGTACTTCTGACGGCTAAATTGCTGCATTTGTAAGCTACCCAACAAATTTGTGCCAGTATCTGGTGCCTGTTCAGGAGGGCGAGTTTACGCGAGTTCACGCGTGAAATCTCCTTAACAATGTTCATACTTCATATGCGACGCCACGCGTGAACTCGCGTAAACTCGCCCTCCTGAACAGGCCTCTGGTGCCCGGTGCATTTTGGCTGAACAGAAGTGAGCCGAGTTGCTTGATTTGTACTCTCGCCACCATGTGACATACTCCCGCATCTTTCAAAGTTGCTAGCTGCTTTCTGATAAATCGAGCAGCCCTAATATAACATATACCAGTCAATGCTCTACAGAGTTATCTCCTCTTTGTTCAGTCGGGAACGTGCAAAACAGAAAATGTCAGATGGGAAGGAAAGTAAGAAGAAGGGGCGATCCTGTGTGTGTGGAAAGAAAGACAAAAGGAAGAAGAAGAAGAAGCAGACGTCTCTATATTCAGGAAATGAAGATGGTAGGACAAACGAACATTTTCTTCCTCTTCATCATGCAATATAGCCACCTAGCATATAGAGCAGTTTAACTTACAATCATTCACGGTTGATGTTGTTAACACTAACTTCTTTTGGGCGTACAAGCATTTACATACAACACATGCAAGCTGTGATACAAGTGAAATAATTTTGAAAGCATCTCTAGGGCAGGTGGTAGTGCTATAAACCCCAATTTAAAAATAAAAATAAAACAGCTCTAAATTTCATATTTATTTTTATTTTTCATTTTTCCAGAACCAGAGGAGATATTATCATACGAGGAGATGGTGAACTACTTACCAGAACCCAACAGGAAGCGGCCGATTGTTCTGATTGGTCCTTCTAATGTGGGGAGGGCGGAGCTACGGCAGAGGTTGATGGAGTCGGACTTTGACAGATTTGCTGCAGCAGTACCTCGTACGTATCAACACTCGCAGCTACAATCGTCGCAAATGGGTGAAAGATTCCCACAGCGATGTTAAACTCTGTATTCACTCACTCGCATGAGTGATAAATCTCTAGCTGGGATGTAAAACAATAGCAGCATTTCTTTTGTGTCCAAGCTGGCTAGTTTCATCATACTTCCGGCAGATAGATTGCTTTATTTGTCAAACTACCAGGCAAATTCCTCCCCAGCTGGGCAGAAAGCAAAATTTAGTTTCTCTGTTACCAAGTTTCTTCTAAGGTAAAAGCTATTTTGACTAGACTTCAGTCTAAAGAGCCAAATAAGAGTCACTATCACAGCCTGCAGCAACTTTCCGCAATGTCGTCATTGGTTTTCGTAATCTACAGACTCAGATGGACATTTTGATATAAGACGACAAATCATGTTGCACCATCTCGAAAACTAGAGGACTTTAACCAGTCTGTGCTCTACTACTGTGTGTGTGCCTAATCCAGCAAGGAGAGGGTTAATGAAGCTCCTCTGACGTGTTTCAGACACCAGCAGGACCAGGAAGGTGGAGGAGGTGGAGGGAAAGGACTACCACTTCATTTCGCGGACCATGTTCGAGGCCGACATCCTGGCGCAGAAGTTCATCGAGTACGGGGAGTTTGAGAAGAGTCTATATGGCACCAGTCTGGAGTCAGTCCGTCAGGTCGTCAACCAGGGCAAGATCTGTGTGCTCAACCTGCATCCCGACGTGAGTACCTTGTCCTCGACCTCCAGTACCTTGTCCTCGACCTCCAGTACCTTGTCCTCGACCTCCAGTACCCTGTCCTCGACCTCCAGTACCTTGTCCTCGACCTCCAGTACCTTGTCCTCGACCTCCAGTACCTTGTCCTCGACCTCCAATACCTTGTCATTGACCTCCAGTACCTTGTCCTTGACCTCCAGTACCTTGTCCTCAAAGACAGGTCCCATTGCTCAGGGACCATATTCCCAAAGCCGGTGCTCGCAGGTTGACTGCAACATTCAGCGCTACAGATGTTGCTGGTTGATTTCCTCATGCCCTAAACTGACATGCCTTAGAAAGCGACTCTAAATCCAAATTTAGTAAAAAAGAGTCTTTTTTACGCAAAACAGTTTTATTGCTGCATAGTCACGTATGGGTGAAAGATTCCCGCTGTGATGCAAAACAAGAATTCATTCATTCATTTTTCGATACAATAGTTTTAGCTGACCAGAATCTGCACTTTACTTCCAGGCCTTGAAGCAGCTCTATACGTCTGATTTAAAGCCCTATGTGATATTCGTGAGTCCGCCCAACCTGGAGAAACTGAGAGCAATACATGTCAAGATGGGCAAACCCAGAACAAACGTAAGTTTCATGTGGAGAGGAGCAGGTTGTAGCAATGGTAGGACATTTGTGTTCTGAGCCAAAAGTCCCCGAGTTCAAATCCCATTATAAATTAAAAATTATTTTTTCTTTGTCTTGACGACTATTTCTGGTCACATGGTTTCAGGACGATGAGCTGAAGGACATTATCGAGAGGGCACGTGAGATGGAGGACGTGCACGGCCATTACTTCGACTACGTCCTGGGGATCCAGGACCAGGATCGCGCCTACGACGAGCTGCTACAGGAGATCAACCGGCTGGAGGTGGAACCGCAGTGGATCCCCAAACCCTGGGTGGACAACTTCCTGTGAGGCGCAGGACGCGACGAGTCCTGGTGCAAGACCTAGGTGGACAACTTCCTGTGAGGTGCAGGGCGCGACGAGTGTTGGTGTGGACAACTTCCTGTGTCATGACTGGTCCTGAAACAAGTCGTGGGTTGATACTTTTCTGTGAGGTGCAACCACCCTGATCAAAAGCCCTGGGTGATGTGCGGTACTATGGTCCTGGTGCCCGTTGCACAACGCTCTTGTAAGCTACAACTATTGTAACGCCAACGCTTTCTATTGTGGCGGGAGCCCAGTTACAACTATTGTAGCACTACAAGAGCGTCGTGCAACGACATCCAGGATATGGCGTAACTCTAAGGTGACGTTAACCGCAACCTTAGAAATGGTGTTGTCTATGGATACGGTTGGTGATACGATTACCTTTAGTACAAAAGCATGTTCAACTAAAAGGTTTTGTTGACAAACCCCCATATAAAACTTCACCGTGAGAATTAAATCTTGCTCAATAGGTTTCGTAATCTCGGAACCAACACTGTGACATTCGCTCATAGTTCTCTCATTGCTGATTGAGGAAGCTATTCACGAATTTGTAAAGTCACAAAACAAGAACAAACTTCCATTTTAATAGCTTATCTGTACCATTCAATATACACCACTCAATGTGAATGAGTCGTTTTAATACAGCACGTGTCATACAGGACAAGTGGTCTTCAAAAGTAGGTATCATGTAATAAGTTGGCAGTAGCTGTTGAGATTCTCACTTTCAGCAAAACAATATGATCGACATACGCCAAAAGTATTACTATTTCTTCACCAAAGTCCACACCATTTCGGTTGGATTAAAAAGAGTTTAATATGTATACTGTAGCATTGGACTAACTTACATTTATATATCTGTTAAGTAGGCTAAATAAATAAATACAAATGAAAAATAACTTCATTTTAATTTATGTCTTTTACAAAAGTGTAACCACGTGAGTACATTTACGCCCAGGAGTTGGATACCATAACCGTAAAAACGACTGACACCTTTGATGTGTATAACATAAGGTGATATTTTGGAATACGTATAGGAGTAATTGGGTGAGAACAAGGTGTAACACAATTCAATTCAATTCTTTATATAGCCTTTAACTTTACAGTTAATCAGCATTTATAAAAGTACACAGACTAACGTAACGGCCTTCGTGGAGGAAAATAACCAACTTTACAATATTCGAGAACGTGATCCCTCGGTATTCTTTAAACATAGGCATATGCTTATAAGATATAGCCACCGTTGTTCCTTAATAAAAGTGACCGAATAACTAGCGTTGTTTTCCTAATAAGTGACCGAATAACTTGAAGCACAAAGTCAACCGATTCTGCCCCGACGGCTGAGTGGCTGGCTACTTGCACGCTATACAAACACAGCCAATATAATATCCAGTAGGTGATATGGATTACTGAAAGTCGCTCGTGTAGATTATAATTATACACGCGAATCTCGGAACTGACTCGTTGTGCTAGATATATAATATTAGTGGATACCAGAGTTTCCTGATAGGGTGAAAGCGTATACTGCATGGAAATGTTCACTGGAGGATATGTGTCCGTGGCATTAGTAGGTTAGATTAGCGGATTCGAAATTGTTAAATCAACTAAACTGTCACATTCATCAACGAGCGCGATAAAATACTGGACGTACGATGAGTATGGCATTATAATGGATATTGTTGATAAAAACCTAACATGCACAATTGATAACGTAAATATTTATAACTGAACGTGTGCAACTTTAATTAACAATATGTATGTAGTTCGCATTTCACTTGAGGTTTTAATGTACATATATGCAACAGCATATGCCAATATAATGCAGTGTGTGTGTGTGTGTGTGTGTGTGTGTGTGTGTGTGTGTGTGTGTGTGTGTGTGTGTGTGTGTGTGTGTGTG
>JAVCKZ010078717.1:0-12926 GCA_034780755.1 Lepetodrilus elevatus
ACACACACACACACACACACACACACACACACATACACACACACACACACACACACACACACACACACACACATATACATGTACACTGCACAAAATGATTCGTGTGTACATGTATACATTGTTTAACTACTATTGATGGTATATATAATTAGAATAATTGAAGTAAAATGATTGTAATTTATCTTAGACCATAATATATAGTTCCTACCTTTCTTGTCAACTGTCCAATGCAAATGTTTGCGACAACATAATATACGATATAGGTGCAGCTTCTTTTATACGTGTGTTTGTTTTCAGATTAGTATCACTGTACAATAATAGTCTCTCTATAGTCACTGTATTGTCATTGTCCTGAAAACTATATAGCGGTCAGTTATAGAGTGACCGTACCTCCGCACATGCCTATTATATGCAAATATACAGACATAGGTTATATATCTACGTTGTAATACAGAGAAATGTTTTTGAGGGGCGGGCGACATCACAGATTGAGTACGATTGAGCTATAAGTATAAGTATATGTCTATCTAGCCAGTCGTTGTTCTCCGGGGTCGGGATGTGTACACGAATTTGACCTCGCCGTACACTTGGTAGAGGAAGCCATTGTTGATTGGCGAAGACGATATACTCTGACTTGTTAGCCGGCTTTTAATACCGAACTTTCCTGTATGTAGCCCGCGGGATATATATAGGGCCTACTTTTTTTTTAAAAAGAGAAGAATTTTGAAGTTGTGCGGGTTATCTGCCGCTGCGGGCTATCTGACAGTTTATAGTTTACACACTTAAAATGAAAACCAAAAGAACAAAAGAAACAAACAACTTTACCAACTGAAGTATGTAGGTCACAAAGAAATCACGCAAATGTGTTTTAAAACAGTCACAAATAGTAGCTGACTGCAGCCAACAGGTAAAACACCGCCAGGTCACTATTATACAGGCCGCCTGTGATTGTATGCGTTTAACTTGTACAGTTCATGCATAGTATAACCATAAATGCATGGCCGGAAAATATATGTCTTTGCAATACTTTTCCCTAGTACCAGCTAGTAGCCTATATATGTATAGGGGTTTTGTGTGTCTATGTGTGTGTGTGTGTGTGTGTGTGTGTGTGTGTGTATATGTGTGTGTGTGTGTGTGTATGTGTGTGTGTACGTGTGTGTGTGTGTGTGTGTGTGTGAGAGAGAGTGTATGTGTGTACATGTATGTGTGTGCGTGTGTGAGAGAGAGAAAGAGAAAAAAATAGAGCGAGAAAGAAATAGAGAACGTTTATTCAAATCTAAATTTTCATACTTTTTAGGCTACGTTTATTCAAGTCTAAGTTCTTATATAATACATTATCTCTTGAATCTATAGCCTACTACATAGTTAATATTTACTGATGTTCAGTGTATGACTGTTCACAGTCCATCTCGTATTGATATGTCCTATATGTAACTGCATGCTTCACTATATGTAACTATATATATACTATATGTAACTGCATGCTTCACTATATGTAACTATATATATATATACTATATGTAACTGCATGCTTCACTATATGTAACTATATATATACTATATGTAACTGTATGCTTCACTTCCGCTGTGTATTCTGTTCTTATAGAGTAGGATGTGCTTCATGAAAACTATAAATAACTTATAATTATTATTGACTATATGTATTCCTATTTTGCGGTATATTTGTGTCGGCTATATTTTTAGTCCTTATTTAAAACCAGTTATAAACTATATTTCATCAAACAAAATGCAAGTAAGAATACTTTCTATATTTATATAAGTAAGACAGCAAATACTAATTTTCGTCATATTTATATTTTCTTTGTAGCCACATTGAAATATATCAGTAAAATATGTTATACTATTATCACACTAAAAATAATCTGATACGCCATTATCTAATACTTGGGACGCATTATGAAACCAGGATTTTGTTGGAATTACTTCACTTGCGAAGTAACTATAGAGCTATTGGCATGTTAAGTAATGAGCTATCAAAGAGAGATTTGTGTACACGATATTTTGGCTGCACCAAACGGTACAACCAGACTGAGAACGTTAGGGATCGTCCACGACCAGGTCAACTTCCGGTTACTATGCCCAGACAGGACAGGCAGATGCTGTGGAACCATCAGCGAGACCGCCTCCTTTCCGCTGCAAAGGCGTCCAGTCAAACTGTTTGACGTCACGGGAAGGTCATACAAGACGAGTTACGACTGAGATCGTGTGTTCGAAATTACGCCTGTTAAATTTGGTATTTGGTATTGACAAAACCCGACAGTGCTCTCACATGAACTGTGATATGATCTTTCTTGTTGATGTTTCAGTACAAATTGCTTCAGTTTTGATATGCTATAAACGTGTTCTATATATAATACTTGTCTTGTTGCATTTTTAACAGTTATAAATTTAAATTGCGTTTTCAAAGTGTGTCAGTATATATAATTAGTTTTGTTTGTGCGCAACGCTGAGATCGTGAGGGTTATATCCACTTATTTTTATATACTGTAGACTAGCTTATCAAATATGAAATCTGAAATGAAAGAATGAATATGAAACGTGTTATATAGAGTGACGTAACTCAGTGGGTCACTCTACTAGTCTATGTGTATGACAGTATTGGCATTATTGATGATATTTTACTACCGCGCTCTACAAGTGACTGAAGTACTTAGGCCTACATCTAGTGATTGTAGACAGAACACTGTACTTAGGCCTACAGCCAGTGCTGGTAGACAGAACTAACTCTGTGCTCTTCTTATACAGGAAGACTCCGAACTAAAGTAAATAATATGGAATAATTTCATATTCAGCAACTGAAAGAACGGAAGAGATAATATAAGTAGGATAGTTCCCAATCTAGGCTAGGCAGGGCAAATAGGACATAGGTCTGCTGGTAGACTATGGGAACTATCCTACTTATCTCTTCCCTGCTTTCATTCAAACAATGTTGAGTTGCTGAATATAAAATTATTTATTTGTCTGAATCGTGATCTGCCTGCTGGAATACAATGTGGATTCATTCAGTACAACCACGTTACACCTGTCTCCAAAATGTTTGCTTTAGCAACCGCAAAAAATAAATCTCATATGTAAACCTGTACAAATCTCATTCGATAACATCCCATAACATGAACAGCAAAAGGTATGAAGAGCTTGCAAATCAATATGTTTTAACCATGGACCATAATTATTGATATTGATGTTGTCTCGGTGTGAGCGTCTCATCTGTAAGCAGGCGTCCTTGTTGTGGAGAGAGGAGCGGGGCCAACATCGTTGTCAACTGGCAGACGACCAATGCTATAATAGCGGTTCTAGTCAATTGTTCTGAGACGGATCATTACAGAAGACTTGACACCAATGAGACCACGGTCTATAACAGATCACGGTCTATAACAGACCACGGTTTATAAAAGACCACGGTCTATAACAGACGATCCCAAGACAACGTCAAGGGGAACTACGAGGTTTAAGTCAATGAGTTCCCACTTGTCTTCGTATTCTCGATTTTGAAACATAATCCAATCCCTGTGATGCCCGCTCATTGAACGGTTCCGTTGAGTAGTTGGTGTTGATGGTGTGTGTTCCTCTCACTGTAAGGCTGTCACAGCGAAGAGTGCTGCACCTACGGGTAGTTCAGCCATGCTATAGATTCGGATAGGACGTACAATGGCAGCGAGGCGATAAGGACATCAGGGAAACATTGCTCCCAGCATGGACTGCAACTACTGGACGTTGATGGCAGCTGCCATCATGGTCTGCTGCAACGTCATTACGTGTCAGGACACACGCACGTCCTTCTACAGACGCGCAGACATGGCTGACGTCACGTTCTCAGACACACACCTCCTGTACCTCCAGAACACCTCGAGGTACGGCTGTGTGGAGCGATGTCTGTACATAGGAAACTGTCTGACCACCGTGGTCCACGTGCGCACCAACGTCTGTGACTGCTACCTGTTTGGGAAAAGTGTGGAGACTATGACAAGGATCGTACAGACTGGGTCCGTGGTGTATGTAAAGGGTACGTATATAGCGTCTCCCCGCCCCCGAATCTGTCTTGTCTGTGGCCCCATATGATATAGTCCGAGAAGCTCTGATGTCCTAGTACAGTTTGAGACTGTCTTGACGTCAGAGAACAACCTCCATCAAAACCGAGGGGCAAAGAATTTAAATTGGCATCTAACTTAGGCTGTGTCCTAACTTTAGGAGCTCCTAACTTTAGGTGGCCGTCGTGAAACAGGCCCCTAGAGTCCAATCCGTCTTTATCATACGTTAAAAGGTTAGAAGTAAGTGCATTTTAGATAGATTAATGGACACTATCAAACGATACCAAATTGTGCGCGCGCCCCTTGGTTTTGATGGAAGCTACCCTCTGACGTTAAATCAGCCCCAGAGCTTCTCGGAATACATATGATACATCGTAGCAAAATCTCAATATTAACATGGTTGTTTTTGTGATTTAGCTGGAGCTGTCTTATACGAAAACAACGGCAAGGTAATCTTAAAGGGATACTATCTCAGTATAGTGGTCTAGCACGGTTTTACCTGAAAATAAATACATTTGTACTTTATACTTATTCCACCTGTCTCATGCTCACTAGATATAAATATTTCCATATCTATATTAGCCTACTATTTATTAATTATCTCGACGTTCCCATAGTTGTGCCAGTGGTCGTGAGTTTACTTTGACCATGTTCAATGCTTAGAGTTATCTCACTTAGTCAGGAAACAAGAGGAAATGTGAAATTTTACGATATATTATTCGGTTTATACAGGAAGTGTAAACTGCAATGGAATTTTACCTATCCTACAGCTGTAAAAAGATGGTTGTAGGTACAAAAGCAATTATATGTATGCTCGGTCCAAAACGACGACTTAATCTGTGGCATTGTGCCTTTAACTCCACCCTCAGTTGTTTTATTTATTTATATATTTATTTATCATTTGAATATGAGTTTAGAGCCGCTTTCAAGACTTGTTTCATTTATAATACAGCTTATCAGCTTAGGGCAGGAATAAACCTGCAACATCCGTAGCGCACAACATGTTGCAGTACTAAACCTGCGAGCACCGGTTGGTACAGACAGACCAAGGATGATAACTGCATTGCCACTCTACAGTCAGGACACCCTGTCAATATTGCGCCAGAAAAGAATAGATTTCGCGAACATTGATGGCTGGCCCTCGGAACGGGATTTGAACCTGAGCCTTTGCCATTGCAAAGGTTGGAGTTATGTCGCCTTGACGTCACTACATTTCGTACACGAGGGCCTGAAGTGTTCTTTAGTGCTGGGTTAGCAACTGGAGGTAATAACGATGGTAAACGTGGTCGGTGCGGCAGAAACTGGAGTTAATAACGATGGTAAACGTAGTCGGTGCGGCAGAAACTGGAGTTAATAACGATGGTAAACGTGGTCGGTGCGGCAGAAACTGGAGTTAATAACGATGGTAAACGTGGTCGGTGCGGCAGAAACTGGAGGTAATAACGATGGTAAACGTGGTCGGTGCGGCAGAAACTGGAGGTAATAACGATGGTAAAAGTGGTCGGCGGTCATCAATTTTCATACATCCGGGGCATGGGTGCACTCTTCGTCAGATGTTGGTGTTGTACCGCGTTGCTATGCACGTGTGAACTAGTCACCATTATTATAACATCAAAGAGTTGTATGTGTTCTGCTTGAACGTGATTGAGTTTAACGTTAGACAATCATGTACATGCACGGCTCTTTGATATCCGGCCTTTGAGGATTGCTGACGTCATATGTCTGCCAATTAGATGGCATGTCATCATTATAAGATCGTCAGAAATCGTTCGTACTTGCCCCAATTAAATGGTTCTGCATCACTGTCCACAGTAACCTTACTAATACTGCCAATCATATTCCCTCGGTTACCATCATTGGTTCGCCAGTATCAGCCGGTGCTCGCAGCTTTACTGCAACAGATTGCGCTACAGAAGTTGTAGATGCAGGTCTAAACTGACACGCGTGATATGAGCGAACTAATCATGAAAGTCCTTATTATATGCAAAGAAACCCTAACCATATATTGTAGGCAGAGAAAACTAGCAAACCAATATTTGTATACAAAGAAAAGAAGATATAGGATCGGAATTCAAGCGATACATAGGAATGGAATTGTTTATAGGAAATCGACTGATGATAATTGGGAATCTGGCACGTGTAAGGATGTCTGCCAGAGTGAGTGCTCTCTATCCAGTTAAGTGGCAATTGTTGGCAGTACTAGTGGTTGTAGACCAGTTGTAGAATCTGAAGAGCGCTAGTTTCTCACCTGCATTGTTTTGCGGCATGTTCTTGTTCTCTCCACTCGGCTATGTCAACTACAACGTCAGCAAGCATCGTGGTACTTACAGGCCGAACAAGTCATCTATATTTTACACATTGGGCAAACAAAGCTAGAGCTAAAACTGACCGGAAGCTCATGTTGACAAGTCCGGTCTATTCAGTATAATCCTTTTAGTATGCGATTATGAACATTCTTTTTTAAATGCGCAATTTATCATATACTAAATATTGTCTTGTCACAGTGTGTCTTGTCCCTGTTCTTAAAGGCATAATATCACGGATGATTGACCTATATAATGGACACACGAATTTCGATCTGAGACTAATTACGCATGATTTGTTCACCCAAAAGTAATTATTTACTTATGTGCTTGTTCCCTAGCACTCGATAGTTATAAAACAAATCATATTTAATATTTGTAAAAGGGAACGTTCCGCTATTTATCTCGTCTTTGATGCATCACTGTTCTAAGAATGAATGCGAGCAAACATTAGAGTTATCTCCCCTTTGAATGATAGATAAAGAAGCAGTTGTCTATCTAGGATTGCAGTGGGGATTTGTCAACCAAACAGTAGTGGAAAGCTTTTTTGAAATACAAATATGATTTTATGTATGTCAAGTAAATGTACTTTGCTAAGAACTAGTCCAAAACAACCATAAATATCTGTGATAGTATTCCTTTTAAAGAAACGAGTTATACATTAATTTATCGTAAAGCATTTGCTTGTTTGTCGCATGCTACCGTGTACATTATGTGGTAAAGCAGACCTCTCCATGGTACATGACACTACTTGGTATAACAGTCACTAAAGTGTACAACATACTATAGTAAATAGCCTCCTATACAGGTAATGCAAGAAAGACTATACGTGCTACAGATTGTACTTTTACAATGTACGTGGTATAGCAAACATTATACTACACAACAAACACTAATTGGAACAGTATACACTACACCATGGTGCAGCATTCAGGGTATCCTTTCACAAAGCTCTCTTATCCGCTAAAGCACTCTCTTTGCCGATAGCTAATACATTGGCTAAGATACCGCTATGGTCTCTTAGCGGATAAGAGAGCTTTGTGAAAGGATACAACAGACACTATACAATTTTAAGTTGTGCACTACATGGTCTAGCTAAAACTACACAGTGCAACCGACAGACACTACATGTTACATGAATTCATAATACAACAGACACTACAATGTACAGCAAGAAATAGATGCCATAGCAGACATTGCACAACAACGGACACTACATGAAACAGAAGACACTACACACAGTGCAGCAGACAGACACTACACGTTTCATAATATAGCAGACACTACGAGGGAAACAAGCAATATATACTAGTACATGACATTTCATAACAAACACGACATGGCACAACATACACTACATGGCACAACAAACACTACATGGCACAGCACTGCATGGCACAACAGACACTACATGGTACAGCAGACACTACAATTCAGAGGAAGAACACTAGTAACTACACTGAAATCGTCCCCAATACATTGCATGTACCAGCTGTGATATTTTTATTAATGATTGTGTCATCTTTAGTTAATATTATATTAATTACATATCACATTATATGTTAGGATCATACCGACAGATAATGATAATAAACAATATTATTTTTCGAAATGTATTCTATTCCGAAACAATAGCAAAGATAAATAATGGAAATGCTATGCAAACGAAAAACTTCCGTTATCAATAAATCGGAAATATATTTTAATTTAATATATGGATATAGTATATTATTGACATCATTATAGTTAATATTGTATACTCATCGGGACTCGGTGGTGGTGTATTTTACACTACATTATGTACTATAAACATTGTGATAGTCCAGCTGCCTGTATAAAGAGCTATGCATCGGAGATCAATGGTACATGTATAATGTAACTGTAATTTATGAGCAGGCGTCTTATCTCTGTCCATTGTTCAATGTAGGTCTACATCGAAACACAAATTTGAATAATGAAAAATATTTATTCTCATAAAAGTGAAAAAAGAAAAACACAATTGACAATGCATAAATAGGTACTACATCATGAACATGTCATCAACGTGTAATGCATAAGTAGACCACTTGCATAGATCAACGAATGATCAAAATAACCTATTATGGACGTGAGAAATCTACAGACAGACAAACAGATATATTTATTAAAGTCATAATATCACAGATGGTTGTCCTATATAATGGTCTAGCACGGTTTTACCTTAAAATAAAAGTAAATTTATTTTGACTACACAATTAAGTCTCACTAGTTTAATATTTATTACTATTTATTAATTAGCTAGGACTTGCACATGATGCCAGTGCAGTGGTCGTGAAAGATTAGAGTACTTTGAACGTATTCAATCAGTAGAGTTATCTCCCTTAATCAGGAAAGTAGAGGAGATGTGAGATTTTACGGTATTTATTCGGGTTATACCCGGAAGGGTAAACTGCAATTGAATTTTACCTATCCTACAGCGGTAAAAATATATTTGTAGGTATAATAGCGATTATATGTATGCTAAGAGCATGTACTTTGCATTTTTAACTCCAATTCAGTCTAAAACCACTTAATCTGTGAAATATTGCCTTTAAAGTATCACTCTACAAACCGTTACGGTTTTAATCAGGGACAATCGTAGAATATCGGTCGCATACTTACAAAATACTATAAGCGGACTCCTAAAACTCTCAAGTACCGGGTACAGTATTATTGTCACATAAATGTAATCATAATATTATTTAGTATATGTATATGTAATCTAAAGTGAAATTAATTTATCAGATACAACTTTAGGGCCTGAATATGAGATTTCTGCATTACAATCATTATGTTATCAATGTGTTATATTGTTATCAATGTGACGTTGATAAACGATTCAGTAGTGATATGTTCATAAATAGCATAATGTTGTAAAATATATTAGTGCAGAAATATACTAAATTTACTATTAATATAATTACTAATACCGTACGAGATAAGCAAATTATGAACCACTAACCACCATCGTAGTAGGCATCAAGACATGCAAGTATACGATACATGTATAAGGTATAGGAAATGTCTCCTAAGTATGAAGTTCGTACAATAAAACATTTAATATACACGCTGTGTAACATACATTTGTGGTTTCCTCGTAATAATGTAGGCTACTGTATGTATATTGTTACGAGGGTATCTAATATGTCTGACAGCCACCTGTCATCTATGTCAGAGAATTATATATAGTGAATGCTAACTATTATCTATGTATGTGTGTGTGTGTGTGTGTGTGTGTGCGCGCGCGCGCGTACGTGCTTGATTTTGCGTGTGTGTGTGTGCATGCGTGTGTGTGTAGTAGTAGTAGTAGTAGTAGTAGTAGTAGTAGTAGTAGTAGTAGTAGTGGTAGTAGTAGTAGTAGTAAATACTACAACTAGTCTATACAGCCTATATGATAACTGTATGTGTACAGCAGTGCATATCAAAATTGTGAAAAAAATGCCTCATAATTTCAAACGTTCCAATTCACTGTTTACTGAAAGTAAACGATTCATGCTTGGTGCCTATAGGCCTACATATACTGCGTTACATCGGGGGTAAATGTTATTGTTTCTTTTATTTTACTACATATTGTCGTAGCAAACAATAGGCTGTTGTAACATATGTTGGAATTAACCGCGTATATTTCCACTGACGGTGGTAGTTAGCTCTCAGAAGCCCGGATGATAGTATTATATTAAGCAGCCTGCTGTGAGATAGGCCTACAGTTGTCAGTTCATCTCACAACACGTGCCTCTTTACTAAGTAATGTACTCCGCTCTTTGTATTCACCTTTACTATTATAGTCGATACTATATATCCAGTTATTCATTTAGATCCGTCATAATCCCTTATGTGTGAGGTTTGTTTCCGAATCAATTGTTAAGGCAGCTGTTTTGTATTTATATTAATATTAATATCATATCTACATCTGTGATATTATTGCAACAACTGGTCGTGTGGTTGAGGTAAAATAATGACTCGATTGACTGACCAATGTTTATTTAAATCCGTAAGACTATAAATCATAAATAATGTGCCTGTCAGATTGAAAAGTAACTACTGTATCAGATATAAATGTACACACACACACACACACACACACACACACACACACACACACACACACACACACACACCTAGAGGTCCATTGTGATGATGATGAATGATGGTGGTGGTGATAATGGTGATGATGATGATGGTGATGATGATGATGATAAGGAAGAGAAGGCTTCCTATATATGATAGTATCGTTACCTGCCCTTCATCATCATCATTATCATCATCTACTTCTTATTCTTATTTATCATCATCATCATCATCATCATAATCATCATCAACAACAACAACATCAGCAGCAACAGCAGCATCATCATTATTATTAGTACTATTATTATCATCATCAACAACATCATCATCATCATCACCATCACCATCGCGATCATCACCATCATCACTACTTATTATTATTAGTAGTAGTATTGTACGAGTGTTGTGGCAAACGTATCTTCGTTTATACACACACTATGAACAATGATTAATATTAAAAACTGCATTGCTAATTTCTCTCGATTTCATAAAGGAACAATTCTTATCGTGTATTAACGGTTTTCAGATCAGAACATATCGTGATTTTATATAAAACAGGGATTATCTATTCATAAATGTAGAGTATAAAATGATATGATAACCGTTGTAACTGTGTCTGGTATGAGATGGTTGGGTGTTCCAATTTATTGTTTTTAAAACATAAGACTTGGTGTATTAATATAGACTTGACGCTTAAACTATAATGTTCTACTCCTCCTCCTCCTCCTCCTCCTCCCCATCATCATCCTTCTTCTTCTATTATATTTCTATAGTCTTCTCCTTCTTCTTCTCGTGTTCTTCTTCGTCTTCTTCTCCTTCTTCTATTATCTTTCTATAGTATTCTCCTTCTTCTCTTCTTCTCCTTCTTCTATTCTCCTATTGTTTTCTCCTTCTTCTATTATCTTTCTATAGTCTTCTCCTTCTTCTTCTCGTGTTCTTCTTCGTCTTCTTCTCCTTCTATTATCTTTCTATATTCTTCTCCTTCTTCTCTTCGTCTTCTTCTTCTTCTATTATCTTTGTATAGTCTCCTTCTTCTCTTCTTCTTCTCCTTCTTCTATTCTCCTATTGTTTTCTCCTTCTTCTTTTCTTCTTATTTTTCTTCTTCATTATCATTATGCTTTTTCGTCTTCCTCCTCCTTCTTCTTCTTCTTCTTCTTCTTCTTCTTCTTCTTCTTCTTCTTCTTCTTCTTCTTCTTCTATAGTCTTCATCTTCTTCTTCTTCTTCTACTATAGTCTTCATCTTCACTTTCTCCCTCTCCCTCTTCTTCATCATCTATCTCTCCTTATATAGTATTTCTCATTCTCATTCTTCTTCTTCCTTTTCTTCTTCCTTTTCTTTTCAGTCTCATTCTCCTACTTCTCCTTCTTCTCCTAGTTCTCCTTCTATTCTCATTCTTCTTCTCATTCTTCTTTTTCATCATGTATTCTATATACAGTGTACGAGTTACCAACCAAACCAATGTAACAATACGACAGATTTACAAATACAACTTAACAGGACAATAGGAGGTGCGCGAACATGAAGTGCCGAGTTCTCTGCAGAAGACTTCTGCAATTGATATTGAAGCACGACGTATGCCGCAAGATAAAACGTTTAATTCAATATCTCATTATGTTATCGCGCCATCGTGTGTTGCTCCCACAGATGGACTAACAATGTTTAATATCTGCATCACATTTCACATCTATTGTCAATGTACGCTCGTCTCCAGATTCCCGCTCCAGATAACTTCAGATACAAGGAGTGAAAACCTAGAGTTATTGTTCCTTCAGATTGATATTGTATTGTATCAAAAGTCAACATATTGCGATAGGGAGACAGTTCCATGCGGTCGGCTCTAATTACTAGGGGAAAGACAGGTTTGGATTGATGAGGAGTCAAAGGAGCGTCTATATCACACACTTGTGGAAATCGACACTGTTCCGCACCTGTTTCGATGCGGTGGTTTAAGAATCTGAAAATGTCCATGGCCGGGGTTATTAAAGTAGAGAATACAGTTGTAAGGAAGGAATCAAATGGCATTTATTCATATGTTGTTTCTCATTTCAACGGGAACTTCGTATTACAACTTAGAACTATAATTTTGCATAAATTGTCTTTGCGCGTAAAGGGCATAAATGTGTCCGCGCGTAATGTGTCTTTAAAATAGTCTGTGTCACACATTCTTCTCACCTAAATAGTCCTATTAAAAATACTAATACATCCATTTTGAACATTATTAAGCAAGTCTAAAAAGCATTTTAAAGGCACCTTTATTATTTTAATTTAATAACAATCAATATTATGAATAGATACATGATTTACGTTGACTGAAGCTGAAACAGTACATGTATTTCTTTAATACGGTATGCTACAATGGTCAGTATTGCTATAACATATATTTGATGTCACGGACGCGCGCATACACACACATACGCACACACACACACACACACACACACACACACACACACACACACACACACACACACACACACACACACACAC
>JAVCKZ010078728.1:0-12926 GCA_034780755.1 Lepetodrilus elevatus
ATAGGAGAGAGAGAGAGAGAGAGAGAGAGAGAGCGAGAGAGAGAGCGAGAGAGAGAGCGAGAGAGAGAGCGAGAGAGAGATAGGAGAGAGATATAGGAGAGAGAGAGAGAGAGAGAGAGAGAGAGAGAGAGAGAGAGCGAGAGATAGGAGAGAGAGTGAGAGAGAAAAGATGAATAGGAAATTGAAAGGGGGAAGGAGGAGATAGCGTTCGGGATAGAGACTAAGAGAGTGCATAGTATTATACAGTTACTGGATGGCACAGTGAGGCGTATGGTATTATACATGTAGGCTACATGTTCTCGTTAAGTAAAAATAACATTGAGAATTTCAGTTAGGTACCTTTATGCATTTTTAATATATTCATTACCTGGTTCTTGGATTCTATCTAGGAGTCTATGTTAAGGTGATATGGTGCTATGCAATGAACATAAAACGTTTAGCCTATTAACGTAAGCGTAATGCTAATTCAAGCACGATTTGGTCTCAACATGCCAGAGCCCGGGCCTAAAGAAAGAAACACCATATGTTCAACACTGGAACTGGGCAAGCTATTGCGCTAAGGGATGGAGAGAGCACATGTAGTAGGGTGTTTTGAAATACTGTATCCTGGATAAACATACCTTCTAACGTATTTGTTGGCACATATCGGGACCTCTATCTGTCTGGAAGTCTCTGGGAATGCGCTTCGGTTAGGTGAGGTACTGAGTGAACGATGTGTAAGCCAAATGCCACACCGACTCTGAGCTTCCTTATTTTTAGTGCAGATGGGGTGCGACAAGGAAGTAGTTTTTGTCCTGTTTAGTTCTGTTAGTATCATCAAAGAATCGACTACATGAGTGTATGATATGTCTAGGGAATAAAGACGATACGTTGTATGTAGCAAATTGTGTTTAGATGACGAGTCCTAATTTGTATTTATTTATTAAAACATTGAAATACTATTGTAAACCATCATAACAATTTTAGAGAGAAAACATTTATAGTCTGTTATAATTTTCTCATACTATTATGTATTATATGAATATTATTTGCATATTGGATTCATCCTAGAACATATTTCTATGTCAACATCAAGACCTATCATAGTTCTACTTGTAATTATCATCAGTCATCTCCACTGTCATTCACAGAATACCTACATGTCATATGTGTTCATTTATAAAGCAATGATAATATTAAGGAAATTACTTGTCTGGTTACTATCTCGACTTTCTACTATTATATTTTGTTCTCATATTTGGCGCACATTATTATAGGTGTTAGTATTACTATGATCGTATGACTTTAGTGTTTAAGGTGGCTTTCAAGATTATTTCACTCATATCAGTGCTTGCGATTTTACAGTAGTGGTGGAAGAGACCTGCAACATCTGTAGTGCCTAGTTTTGTACTAACCTTGCGAGCCCCGTTGCACCAAGGATGATAGCATAATGCGTCAGTACAGAAAGTGCATCATATCTGATATTCAGAGTCCAATTACATCACACATAAGAAGACATTGCAAGTGCACATCATTCAAATTGTGAGCCTTTTTTCACGTCACAAAGAACGTCATGGCGCCACATAAACGCGCATAGATGCTATTCCAATACAAGTTATATGCCTAACGATGTAGACATCTGTTTAAACAAACATAATTCTGTTATGAACATCTAATGAAGGTGCATTCGAATAAATGCAATTTTCAGGAAAATCAAATCAACTTTGTCGGGAAATTGAGCAGGAACAATCGTAACGTTACGAGAGTCGTAACGTCGTAATTACGGTAGGAGTTACGACTCTCGTAGCGCTACGATTGCTACGTGGGCCAGGGCCCGAACGTTAATCAGTCGTACGAGACATTCCGTAATTTTGTTCATATAGACAAAACTAGCCATTCTGAGGCCACAAAGGAATTGGAAAGTCAATAACGAGTTGTACATTATTAGAAAACGTTAATATCAGACGCGAGCAAACTGCTAACTCTCTGGACTGGTGTCTGATACTGATAGAGTTCTGTAGACAATAGCATGGCACAGTGCGTTCCCTGATAGCCCATAGACAAATATACTCATGTCCCAATAACCATAAATCCATAATTAAATTTGTGACATCAAAGGTCAGCTGAAGTCATATCAAGAGAGAAATGCTGATAACAGTACTTGCCGTATCAACGTCATATCAACGTCAGATCGACGTCAGATCAAGCATCGTATCAACGTCATATCAAACATAACAGATATGTCCGCTGAAGGCATATCAAAAGAACGGTGATAACAGGACTTTTCATATCAACCGTCATATCAACGTCACATCAAAGTCACATCAAGCATGGTTGATACGTCCGGTGAAAGTCATAACAGAGAAAAAATAAACTGATAATACGACTTGTCACATCAACGGTAACATTAACCATAACTGACATGTCCTCTTTTATCCTAAAATCACTCACTCAAATATATAACCAGCTCTAAGCATTCTATACGAACAACGTGGTCTTGCGCATTAGAAAACTAAAGTAGCCACTCCGCCGAACCTGCATCCTGACGATCGGAAACGAGGCTTTCTAACTCTCCTGTTGATGAAGAGTACAATTTGAATGACCTCGAGGTCACCGGAAGTTACTACTGCCTACTGAAGCTCCCTTTCCTTGCTTCGATTTTTTGACGACACATGAAAACGTCTTTATCTCTAAGATTCCCCGGGGGAAAAAATCTAACCCTTAGTCACGTGTTGAATGGAAAAGACAATTAATTACCTCCAGCCAGACGAGCCTCTGTCTCACCTTTAATTTCAAATCGTTCAACGCTTTAGAGATCTATGGAATCTCAGGCCGCGATATTAAAGGAGAATACATTCTTAAGTTTTAAAGAGCCTCTCGAGTCGCTCCCGCCACCCAAACGGAAACCCGACGCGGAGTTGTGAAAAATAATTAGGTCTGTGTACTAAGAAAATTCTCTGATCATATTTAAAGGGGATATGTAATTAAGTTAACGTCCGCGGATACTTCTCTGGTACGGGCTACACGAGGAAACGTCATATTAGTCTTCACACGCGGACAGCCGCGCAGTATTTCTTATGCGCGGGGAAGAGATCGAGCCAAGGGATCCTCGCATTAGTATTTCATGAAGCAACAGAACAGCCCCGTAGTGATGAAACTTCTTCAATGATTCCAAGGGACACACAAAAGGATGGTGGCATGGATTTCTAAAAATACTCATAGTTTGTTTTTTTCCTCTCATCTTTATCTTCTTTTTCTTTCACTTGTGTGGAGTTCGGCTGGGATGGCGAGTCCCTAGCTTCAAGAACAGATGTTCACAGTCGCTGGTACGAGCGTGAAGCATGGGTTTACGTGAGTTGCGCCAAGCTGAGATGACTTAAACATGGTCAATACCCTTCACGACCTCCTACTTCTGTCGTGCTGTATGTCCACGCTTACTGTGGTACTTGGATACCGGGATGGTCTGTGCACCGAGGAATGCAACAACGATGCAAAGGTGAGTGCAACAATTGCCTGTTATTCAGTTTTATACGCCATCGATTAACACGTAAAACATTAACCGAAATCGGGAGTCTTCTCAGCGCTTTGTAATGACAATATGACCGAATATACAGCACGGGTAATGACATTATTGGCGTGGTAATGACATCTGACGTGGTAAGAGAGGCTAAGGGTATTGGTACGAATTATACACCCATTAGTCAGTGGTAATTGATATAACCATGTAATTGACAATAATTCGTTACTTTGTGATCGGGTAATCATCAAACAGCACTTAACGTCAGTCATTTGAGAGATTTGCATGTGCGTTTGTGTACTTCCTATGTAGGTTCATATTTCGTATCAAATTGCCTTAGATGAGAGATGTACATATAATACTGGATACTTCCTACACGTGTTAACAGCTCTATTTGCACAGACACTGCGTGCATAATAATAATGATAATATCAACAACAACATTGATAAGAACAACTAATAATACTATAATAGTAATACTAATTATAATTATAATAATAATAGTAATAATAATAATAATAATACACCCGAAGGCACTAATGCATTCCCAAAACGTTACTTTATAAATGAACACATGAGAGAACACTCATACATCTTGTCACATGACCAGCCTTTCTCACATTTATACCTATGAACATTCAATGCGCATGCGTGTGAAGGTGCAATTTCCTTTGCGGCGGTATGTTATGAAACATGAGTTTATTCAATACACTTTCTGTGCGCTCAAACAAGAATAAGACCATCATTATCCGTACCGGGTTACTTACGAACTACAGGACCAGAGTCTGTGTGTATACAAACAACGACAACCTACAACCCGTCTATTTAGACAGACACCGACGAAATCACGTTACATACCCTCGGTTCAGTAACAAAAGCCCGTTTGCATTAGCGTTATCCGACATATTATCAATACTAGATATGAGATACTGACACCACGCGTCCTGTTATCTTAACCCTCTCCTTGCTGAAGGCATCCGGAGATGCCCTGAAGAGAGTGGCTCGGCCTAATCCAGCATGGAGAGGGTTAAAGCCACGTGTTGGGTCTCCCGCGTTAACGATGAGTGCAGAGTTTACTAACGGTTCCTCGTTGGCTATATGAGTAGTTTACTAACGGTATTTCGTTGGCTATATGAGTTTAGTTTAGTAACGGTTCCTCGTTGGCTAGATGAGTTTAGTTTATTAAGTATCCTCGAGTTAATTTACGCCAGTCATAAGATGGTTTGGCGTCTCTGACTTGCATGCAAATTAGCTCTTTTTCAGTTTATGGCAAGACCTTTAATATCAAGCTTATTACGTGTTCTGTTTACTAGTCGTTTCTCTTCTCTGTATATCCTTGTAAATCATACTAATACACATAATTACGTAATACAGTATGATATAGAATCTTAACTGAAGGGCTCTTAGAGCATCCTTAAAGCCCCGAGATTACGAAACATTTCTGAGTACGATTTCGTACTCGACTCAGAATTGTGTTCATAAAACGTCATGTGACGTTATAGTCTGAGTACGTTTTCGTGCTCAGAAAGTTTCGTAATCTCGGGGCCTGTGTATTGGTTCTCGAAGCTCTCATATGGCATGGCGCTCTCGTAAGTACACGATCCCCATAGAGAGCGCTACGAGAGTCTTTATGGTCTCGTAGTAGATATGGGCGCTTCGAGAAGCGACACCCTGTGTGCTTCCTCTGGCGGATGTTAAGAAGGCATAATGGTCTGTGTTTAGAGGATGTACAGTGGAGTGTACAGTGGAGTGTACAGTGGAGTGTACAGTGGAGTGTAAAGCTTATTTGGAATAATTTGACCCATTTGATGTTTTCTCACTCTCTATCCAGACTGCCTCTCTATCCAGAGGCAACTCCCTCTGTACTTACGTTCTTGACAAAGAGGAATGCCGTTTGTGTTATCTCTAATATGACTAACACATGTGCGAGGTACATATTAATTCTCACACCGACAGCTTGAGTGTTTTGACCTAGTAGGCAAGCAGGTGACAACACTCTCTTCGTCAAATGCCAAACCACACATGGAGTACGTACGTGGTCATGTGCGTATGTGCGTGTGTGCGTGAGTGTATGTGTGAATGAGGTGAACTTTTCTCGGAAAGGGGGAACTATTTGTGTTTTTCATATTTCTGAAACGATCAACTCCGGGAAATACCGTTTTCAGGAAATACCGTTTTCTGGAATCACCATTCCAGAAACTATCAGAATTTTCCCATTTTATCAAGATGGCATATAGGAATGGGGCTTTATTTATCTTATATCTCCCTGGAATCTTCAGCGCGTTGTATTAATGTCTTCCTGTATGTTTATGTCTTCCTCCCGAGACAGCGTTTATCACCGATAAGCCGACAATGTATGTATATAGATGAAACCATATGTGCATGTATACAGTATATAGCTTGGTATCGTATATTTATAACAAGCCACGCGTACCCTATGGCACTACAGGTATATTATAACCCCCGAGAATGCCGATAGATTAAGACGGCTTAATAAATTATTTATTATAATTATTGTGCGGCTTTCTATGTATATACATGTTTGTCATGTGATATTGCCTCAAGCGTGCTTAACGTATTTGGTTCGTGTGTATTATGTATGTGTTGTTAGGAGCTGGTAATGCGTCCGTGTGTGTTAAATAGCAACAAGAAATAACCTTTTGTTTAATCTCTCTTAAACTTGGATATGTTCTGTGATGATGAGGGAGTCGATGGTGAATAGTGACGGGCTAGTTTTCATGTGTATCTGACAACGCGTTCTTTTATGGAATGCTACACTAATGGAATATTAATAAGTTCACAAATAATAATAATAATAATAATGATAATAATAATAATAATAGCAATACTAGTACTAGTAATAATAATAATAATAATAATGATAACAAGTATAATAATGATAACAAGTATAATAATAATAATAATAATAATAATAACAACAGAACACTTATGTCATCATCCACGTTGGGCGCCATTGTGACGACTATGCCAATCCTGGGGTTCGAACCCGAACTGCTACAGACGTAGTAGCCAAAGGGAAACCAGTAGCAGCATTTTATATCTTTCCATACAGTTATAACTGACGGTTCCATTATAACTGTCTCATGGTTGCAATTACAATGTAAGACTTCGTCTTCACCAGTTGAAAGCAGCTGAACCAGAACTACTGCGGTTGTATTGCGTGTGAGGAAATGAAGGCCGTATGATTTGTAGTGTAGACCATGCAACAGGAAATTGAACGGGAGTTACCATAGAATTGAAGACTAGCATTACAGACACGTTCAGGAAACGAGCATTGTATTGAAGAGATCGACCGAGGGCTGATGTGTATAGTTAACATATTATATGTACAATATCTCCAAATCAAAATAATTCACTACTGATATTACAAATTACATCCTGAAGGTGTCTATATGGTAGTACCTAATTTCTTGACCAAAGAGATTCTACAAATAACATTATTAAGTCGGTGTAGTTCAGACAGTGCACATATAGGCAGATATGTTGAAAAGAGACAATTGTTTATGAACGTTGTTTGGATCATGGAATTCAAGACAGCCACATTCAGAAACGAACATAACATAGAAGAGATTGACAGATGTATTTAATATATATTTATGTCATTATTTCCAAAACTAAATACCCGTTAGTCTAGACTAAAGTACAAGATTTATGACAGATACATATAAAACAGGTAATAAACACAAAATTGATATGTGAAGAATAACAAAGATAGATGTGAAATTAAAAATTTGAACGGCGAAATTTTCTTTTCTATTTCTGACATTAATTTAGTATTAATATTACACATTGCATTCTGAAGGTGTCTATGGTACCTAACATCTCGACCAATGAGATTCTATATAACATTATTAAGTTGATGTAGGTCACAGCGAACACGTGCAGATATATGATGAAAAGATCCAGCCGTTGTGTAGCATGCCTGGACTATCTAGTGCTGTTTATCACTACGGTAAGATAATGCACGTATGCTGTAGGCGGACCATGATAGGCATGATAGGCATGAAGTCACACACCTGTAGGCATCCTCCAGATACAGACTTGGAGTTTGCTCGTACGCTACGTTTAGGTTGGGAGACACTGATAGTCTAAGTTTTAGAGGATGAGCTTAGTCTGTGTGTATCAAAATAGCAGAATGTCGTATTATTGTAATATTCTTCTTTGTAATGTTCTTCTTATTCCTGTTGTTGTTGTTGTTGTTGTTGTTGTTGTTGTTGTTGTTGTTGTTGTTGTTGTTGTTGTTGTTGTTGTTGTTAATATTATTATTTTATTTTTATTTTTTTGGTATTATTATTATTATTATTATTATCGTTATTATTATTATTATAAATTATTTCAGTCAACTAACAAGTCTTCAAATATTTATAAAACATCCAAAACAAATATATGAACATGACTACCGAACCTGTCAATTAAAACATAACGTCTTCTCTAACACATGTCACATGGTATAACTTGCATCCATCTTCATAATGTCTAGCAACACAATTAAAATTTCGAGTATCTGTTCTAATTAATTAACAGCACTGCCCGAGTGTATTGGAACCCGGAAGTCGTGGCTACGAGAACACTTTGGCAGGTATTTCATTAACAAACTAGCGCTCAACCATCGATTCCATCCAGCCTAGAACAGGATTGAGGGGGAAATGGAGAGGTTCGCGGGCTGGCACCGCGGAGGACGTTTTAGGATTCCCTTGATTTGAGCCCCGGTTCACTCAGCAAGGGCTTTCCTGCCAACCATTCTCCGACAAACACGACGTCGCTGGGACTTAATTAGTGGCTTATCTGTCTGTCCCTATTAAGCAATGTGCGTCGATTTCTCAATTAATGTTCATACTCAGCTGACATTTTCCCATTCCAGCTGCCAAATTATGTTTTGATGACCTGTTTGCGGAGGTAGAGAGAGAGGGGGCATGTGAAGTTTATGATTACATAAATTAATACATTAGCTATTAGATGTAACGCCATGGTCATAATCGAGAGGATTTAATTCGTGAAAACGTTGGGACGGCAACGTGGATCTAAACAGGTCGTACAAAATAAACGTAATCAAAATGTATTCCGATAAATTCCGATGATTATAGGATTAAGACATCGGCCATTCTAAAGATAAAATAGAATTTCAGCATCAGTGTTCAGAAGTTGAGAAGTTGAGAAGAGCTCATAGAGAGTAAAAAAGTGACACTAATGGTCATCTTTCGTAAAGATACGAACATGGATTTCACAGGCCTTTTGAAGGTCGACACATGATCAACGCAAGGTCTGAACATCAAGTCAAACAATCGTCATAAATAATTTCTGAGTGTATCCAATATTTAGGAACCGCCATCACTGTCATCAGTTATATACATAGATCTAGTGTATCAAATTGCATAAATGTTTAATATGCCCGATTTCGTACGTGTGTTGAAGAGTGAGATATATAATGTATATATGATCCTACTGGTCTTTGGACCGTTCGATAGAGCGTTCGACTCGCAGTCCAGAAGCTTGGGTTCGAATCCCATGATTGGCAGGTCCTGTGGCATGTATAAAATACTTTAGAGTTCTTAATTCTAAAGTAATTCCATTCTAAAGCATCCTTATAATAACAATAATAGTAGTAGTACTACTACTAATAATAATATATAATAATAATAATAATAATAATAATAGTACATGACATTGTAATGTGTTCTATATTACGCATTAATCATAATGCGCTACGTTCGCATGGTAGATACTCAACCACTAATCATCCACTGAGATAGATACCCAAAATACTATAGTATCAGACTTATTATTAATTGCCATTCTTTTTAATACGCAAAAATTGCGTTATTAGACATATATCTTTTGTCGCTTAGTATTTTATGCAGAATATCAATATATAACTGTTAGTTTATGTGATTTGGTGTCATGGCATGAACACAAGTATTTAAAAGCAAGAAAAAGCAAGAAAAATTTGTAAAGTTTTCTAATCTAAAGGTATTTACCCTGGCGATTAAGTAATTAATTAAAATCAATCTAAGTCCATATCCTAGTAATGGTTATAGATCGCCGAAGACATGTACTTTCAAGAAAACTAAATATACCCTTTTTTCAATCCTTAGATCTAAAATTAATGGTCCCGGTATGTCTCGAAAAACCGAAATAGGAATAAAACGAATTAAAAGCAATAAAGTTTAAAGTGTGAAGTTTAAAAGAGGCTTTGAAAACGGGATGGCAGACTAAAGTGCACGAAGCAAACTAAGGACACATTTTAAAACCAAAAATTACGCCAATAAAACCTGGAGACAGCGTGTCTAACAGGAAACGGGATTTCGGAAGTTGAAAATCCCAGTCCGCAGGTTCGTGTTAGAGAAGGGTCGATTGAGGATTACAGCAGATTTAGAAATTGTGTTGGGAGATTTTATCTGGAATCCTAGGAGCCATTTAACAAATCCTGCCCAAATCGTGTTGTAAAAAATCAATGTAATTTAATAAATACTTTCATACGTGATGAACATTATAGTTCCTCTTGGCGTTTGCCGGAGCTGGTCGCAAAGACACTGGGCATGGCACAAAGAATACAAAACGTATAACTTTAGCGTAATAGAAAAAAGTTCTGCCTCTGAAATAATTATTCTCTCTGGTAATGCTAACTAAAAGCATTATTGATAAAGTTTCCTCGCAATTTGTACCGAACTTATTGGCACGTAAATTAATACGTTATAAGATTATTATTAGAAATCAGATATTACGTTTGATTACTCACTAACACGGGCATTCAAGGATAGCATAAAAATGTGCAGATCAATAATAATGACTTTAAAGTATATGTCCCCAGTCTCTGGCGATACGTGGGTCAATGTGTGTGAAATGCTATAGTTTACTATATATATAGGGCCTATATGTTTCTGATAATCTTGCTGTTGAAACTGAATATACAGAACGAACATGAATCTAATAATAACGATTCTATCTCGACTTTGCATGTCTATTCTGGTAATTACAATTTCGTGATTGATTAATTTTACAGCAGAATTGACATTACAAGAAGATTTTCACAAAGTGCATGCGATATATATAATCATGGAAAGATATTGAATGTACACTGATGAAATGACATATGACAGTTTGATTAAACAGTATCAAAATTAATTAATCCTGATAAATGATGATTGGTCTGTTTTCGCTAGCAGACACACAGACAAGCTACCAACTGATGTTTGAGCTGTGTGATGATATATGACCCTGTGTTACAACGATCGATGGAGGCTTGTTGACAATGCCCAAAACTATGTTGGCTTGTTCTTATGACCAGCATCAATTGTTTGCCGGAAGTGGCGTATTAATACATCAAACCCAAACGATCTGACGTATATAATAATACCAGAAACAACGATAAACGTGTTAATTGGGTGCCAGGTTTCATCCGGTCAGATAAGTGCAATGCTATAGTAGTATAGTGCCATAAAGGATGACAGGAGTAGGCCTGCATCTGTAGTGTTAATATTATAAGGATGATGAATATTACATTGTAATGTCCAAGACAGCGCTAGCCTTTGCGCATGTCAGGAAGTAATCACCTTTGTCGGCCAACTTTGATGCATCTGATGACGATTCAATAATGTACAATACTAGTAATATCTTTACTATACATCTGCCTAATGCTGTGGTTAAATTAGTGACGAAATGTTGAGAAATGCGACAATTTAGATGAATAAAATATCTTCCTCGTACCTACAAATTAATTATATCTCTTTCTGTCACTCGAGAATTATTCATTTTATAGACACTCACGTTGTAAAATCAATCGATATGGCATACTAGTACGTGTGCTATTATCTGTATATTCATAAACGTATATCAATACATAATAAGGACATAATATGTATATGTATTACGGGTGTGATTAATAACTTTTCAGATTATTGTAAAAGGTGATTTTAGCTGAATAATTTAATTATTGTTAAATTTAATTTGAAAAGAATCGACTACGTTTTCTGGTCGAAAATATTTATAATTTGTCATTAATATATAACAAAATAAATAGATTATCAACTAGTAACTTAAAAGCAACAACAACAACAACAACAATAATAACAATAATGCTGCTGCTGGATGATGATGATGATGATGATGATGATGATGATGGTGATGATGATGATGATGATGATGATGATGATGATGATGATAATGAAGATGATGATAATGATGATGATGATGATGATGATGATGAAAAAGGTTTGAATCTTGAAAGTAATATTGGATGCTAATAATTCTGAACAGTTTGCACGTTCCTGGTGTTATTTTGGATTGCATTTATAGGCGATGGTAAATCTTTACTTCTTTTTGATCATTGGATATCTCCTTCTGTAGATAGGTGACGTCATTCTCGTGGAATTCACGTACACGCAACTGATGCAAAGCCTCTAAATATATATGTTCTTCTAATACAGGGATGTAGAAACGGTATTTCCTTCTCCTTTTTTTTGGCCGCCGTATCTCATTCGATGCCACGTTCTTGCCGCATGTAACGTGAAACGGCGCATCCTTTCATCACGTTCGGATATCATTGGGTGTTACTAAGCACATAGCGGGTTAATGACGGTGCACGAGATGCCGAGAAGAGAATTTCTCCACGGAAAACGGTTTAACCCTCACCCTGCTGGATTAGGCGCAGGTACTTCTCTTTAGGGTGCCTCCAGCGCGGAGAGGGTTAAACGCGTTGCGCATGTACACATGGAGTCGTAATAACCCCTAGGCTGTCATCCGGGTCTCTGACAGCCAGGATGCTAGACTGCAGATATTCTTGCAGCGTAAATGTGACAGCATCACAGAGATATGGAGGCTCAGAGTGCCGTGTATGTAAATCGACGTGAATGTAATGTCACAGCAGACGGAAAGTGTAGATTTCACTCCTGGATGACACCCGCTTCTCTTTCATGTATAACATATGATGCTGTACTACATAGTTTTTCTCCAAATTCGCAAGAATATCATGCATATTGATCATAGTTCGCAGATTTTTTTACTTTTTTAAAAATCGTTTTCGAAATAGAATTAGATGAGAACAAAGAACTAGTTTAAGAGTAGTGTGTGTGTGTGTGTTTCAAGGTTTCTGAGACAATATGATCTAATTAACATACCGTTGATGTGACAGAAATTCCTCACCGGAGCGGTACCAGAGGGGGGACAAAATAATCTTGGAATGACACTTTGGTTGGGGTGTAATATTAGGTTACCGGTAGCTCCCAACAGCGTAAAACGTGTCTCTTGTGTGTGTGTGTGAGTAATTCATACATTTATAATTAAAATTCCACATTCAGAGAGAGAGAGACCGACAGAGAGAAAGAGAGAGAGAGTGTGTGACTGTGTGTGTGTGTGTGTGTGTGTGTGTGTGTGTGTGTGTGTGTGTGTGTGTGTGTGTGTGTGTGTGTGTGTG
>JAVCKZ010078739.1:0-12925 GCA_034780755.1 Lepetodrilus elevatus
GGGGGACATGACCCCCTAACTCTTCTTAGAGGGGGTCACAATGACCCCTTAATTCTAAAATTCTATTTCTATCACTGCTGCGTATGCGTCGGGCAGAAAGTACAGGCAGAACAGCTAGAAAGGATCAGCCCCTTGTCCAGAATGTGTCCAAGACTGTCAATGGAACACCACCTTTCTCTGATAATGACCTACCTCTACCTAGGTGTTCTGACAATGACCTATCTCTCGCTAGGTTCTCTGACAATGACCTACCTCTCGCTAGGTTCTCTGACAATGACCTACCTCTCGCTAGGTTCTCTGACAATGACTTACCTCTGGCTAGGTTCTCTGACAATGACTTACCTCTGGCTTTGTGTGGATGTCATCTGACAGCGGGGTGGCGAACTGGCAAACCGTGGGTCGTCTCCCAAACAAATCTGAAACAACGATTTACTTCACATCACTACCAGGTCCACGACAACACTGCAGGAGAAAACATGTTCTGAAAACTGTCATCTGAAGCTATAAATACATAAATAAGCTGATCAGTCTTATACCTGTGTCTCAACCTTAGACATGGTAGAAGACACACAGCTAGCATGGAGAGCATCTAGATGACATTGTCCACACATGGCAATGTTTACATAACATCCTAGCATAACTCCTGTGGTATGACCCAGTATCACATCACAGACTGATGGCGACACACATTGACACTCTTAGTGATGATTAGTGTTGGAGTGTCCATGAGTTGTGGTATACTAGGATAATATTATGCAAACACTGGGGAAGGCAAACATGAAATGTATATATGGACATGAATGTGATGGAGACAAAATAGCAAAACATATTGTACGTCAGTATTTATAGAAGAATGTATTTCAACAGTGCTCATTTTAGCATCAAGGCTAAGTGCAAACAAGAAACATGACGTGAAGAAATTAGCTTACAATGCAAATAGCATGCACCACAATTTATAGTTCCATTGTTGATAGTGGTACATACCAATACGATTGTATTAGTACATACCAATAGAACGTCAAAGAGATAATATTGTTATTATTGTTATTATTATTATTATTATTATTATTATTAGACTTACATTGCAGATGCCACTCTCGCCAGATGATGTTGTTGAGACGAATCTTGTCCTTGACGGTTAAGTGCATTCCACGAAACGGCTTCCATTTTGGACTTGTTATCTTACCACTGAAAAATATAATGAAACATATTTAATAAAAATTCATGTAAATTACATTAGTAAGTAGTAATTTAGCAAATATGACAACATTCATTTGTTATAATCATGACAACTTCATTTAGACGTCGCACTCACTGAAACGCAATAAAATGCAGATTGACCTTACTCATGAATTGGTATTTTTAATCATAAAAAAAGCTATATTATCAACTTCAACTGTGTGGACCTCAGCACCATTATTTTTAAGGAATGAAGAGTTATTTGGACATCCCCGACTGTAGACATGCAACTGCAGCATTAATCACACTCAGGCACATAGCTAGGGGTATTTTAATGCGGATACATCGGTACTGTAGTCCATTGGAAGTCGGTACTATGTTTATCATGTTCATGTTTTCTTTAAAAACAAAGTTCGGAAATTGATTTGGATGCATCTGCGTATAGGCAGCTACATTGTCTGACACGAGTGTATCTGCATGTGTATTTATTCCTATTGCTACATACCAGCAGTAAAGTCTGTTATCTCAAGTGTTATTCATGTTGAAACATCCCGGAATCATTATAAAATAATATTTGACGCACTCCCACCGCCACCAGCTCCCTCTCCGTACCGATGCTCTTGCCTACTTATCATAACTGATCATGCTTATGAATCTAAACCAGATGTTAACAGCTTTAAGCAAGTCACTGTCACAATCGTCAACACATAATGCAGTGTTCGAAATAATGAAAATAATAAGGGAGTCATTCTCCATAGGCCCAGTGTTAATGGTGGTAAAATCTTAAATTTTCAGGGGGTCACACAGATACCTTTAACATTGCAGATTTTCAAATGACCCTCGGACCCCCTATTAAATTGAACACTGTAATGTTTCGTCGGTACCTACAGTTTACCACGATTATGACATAACCTTAGTTGGAGGAAGATATCGCGAGTAAACACGATCAGTTGTGGAAAATATTTCCCCATATAACTTACTACAGCAGACCTCGCATAAATCTATGGAATCTGATGAATACGTTATACGGTATGCGAAGTCTACTTGTATATGGTTATTGTTATGTGTGACAGGATGTGATCGACAGCTGTACAGATGATGATAGCCAAGATTATTATTCCACATCAGTAAATTGAATCACTAAAACGGTCTGACCTAGCAACACTGTGTATTATCTGCTGTTAACATGCTTCAGTTGTCATGTAGGCATGCTTTCGGAATACATATTTACATTAGAAATCTATACAGAGAGATATTAATGTAATGACCACATGACCACTGGCGATATGGGAAACTTGCCGACGGAAAACCTTCACACAAAACTAACCCAATAAGCTGGCTTAGCATTACCGCATTTAACATTACTCCATCTACGATATACATGGTTTATTTCTGGAGTAAAAACAACATGTATTGCTACACAGTTCTGTAAACGTGCCAAGTATTTTTAGCTCTAATAGTACATACTAAATATAATGTTTTGACTGCAGTATACACAAATAAGATTATAATGACGATGGTGAGGACGACATCGACTGGACATGCTGACCAGTACACACACTGGTCAATGCTGGCACACACACATGATAGGACTGGCATCATATATTTTGCTAATTTTTCTACCAATAATGGCAATATTCTGTATTGCAATTTGATTAACCCTTATGCCCGATGTTGGCTGCTAATACCATAGAAAACTGTCTTAAATATACCAATCTACACCCAATAGCAAATGTTAGAGAATCTTTGACAGGGTTAGAAGTTCCTACTCGCCCAGCGACACGATCCTAATGTTTTAACCCTCTCCCTGCTGAAGGTGAGTTAACTTGCCCAATCACATGCAGAAATAGAACACGCATGGAGAAGGTTAAAGGTATCCTACAGGCTAGTAGAAATTTCATGTTTTGTTATTTTATTGTTTTATATCATTAATTATTATTCAGGTGAGTATGTTTTAAAGTCATTCCTGCCTTTGATCTTTCAATTATCACCTGTATGATACATTCATGATATAGACTTCTAATGGATGATACCATATATACCATGCCAATATGAGTAAATATTGACAATGCATTTTATATTGATAATGATAGCAGCTAGGTCAATAAGTGAAATAACAAAATTATCACACCATATGTTGATATGTACATCAACATGGACTCGGAGTATTAACCCTCTCCCTGCTGAAGGCAACCGAAGATGCCCTAAAGAGCCATATATGTGCCTAATCCAGCAGGGAAAGGGTTAATAGAATTGTTTGTATTCATTTCACAAACAATACTGCACAACATTAATAATAAAAGTAGCATCAGCTGATTACATCATCAAGATTATAAGGTCTATTATTGTAATGAATAAAATACTACCTTGAAAACAACAACTGAATGTAGATTTTGAGACTAGACAGAATGCACTGTACAGTGTACTTATTAATAATCATTATTTATCTTCTTTTCTGATAATTATTTATACCAAATGTATTGTACTTCCAATTCAGTTAATACTATTAAACTCCAAGTGTTAATTGGTTGCACATGCCACACGTGCCAAGTGTTATTAATGCATTGAATATTATCATGAAAGCATTCGTCTAATTTCAGAATAAACACCCATCAAGGTCACTGCAAATTGTAAACAAATGCCTGCAGTTTACAGCAGGCGGCCAACAAAGTGAGAAAGTAGGTCACTGATAAGTAACTTCACGATCAATGGAATCGGTGTCACTAACGTGACATGTGTCACAACAGTACTCCTGTACAGACAAGTAAATAAAGTGGATAGCAGACGAAACAGACTGCGGTAACTAGAATCTCCAAGTATGGGCTGAAAATGAAAACAAACCACACCACCAGCCTCGAAACTCACCTGTATGCTAACGTAAGGCACTCGAATAATTTCGTGAGCGACGCGTCAATTGCAAGGGTGTGGGTGCTTCTCGGGCCAAAACGATAGGTTTTAGAAGTCTCTTTCATAGCTTCCACAAAGTCGTAACCAACAGACCCACAGGATTTATCATCGTATTCGTCGTCATCATCTAAACCTGGTTCGTGAACGCGACTTATCATGAAATGCCCACTGTGGATGTTGTTTTCACCCTCAGTTTTCACCGAGCTAGCTTTCCTACTGTGAATTTGTAACATGGTTCCTGGTGACTGTATTTTATGGTGGTCTTCTATTGCCATAACAAATCCAAGTCAGGCTTTCTTTACTATGAGAAATACTTTCTTGAAAAAACTTCAACCAAACAACGTCCATAGACATCGCTGGTGAATATTATGAGTTATATCATGCAAGGAGGGCGTGTACAGCAGATCAACCAATCGGCGCGCGAGGTGCGCCCTCGGTCAAGGTCGTTTACAGAAGAACAACAACTCTAAATCTTTTGGACAGGCAAATATATTTTGCGAGTTCAAATCACGGGAAAATTATGTTAACGTTAATATGGGTTTTATGACTTTTTTAATCTATTAATTAATAAATGTTGTACTGTTATTTATTAAATGTAAAAAAAAAAGATATATTATAATGTACGAGAGTAATAAATGTAATATAAATATTTAAAGTATTAAAGGTAATATGTATGGTTTAAACATATTTTTATTCTGCAAAGATATCAGAATGAGGATTGTTAAACAAGCTGTACAGTTTATTTTAATACCGCCCCTCAAGCTGGGGTCATGAACATCTCGAGAAATCATTGATATAGCCTATTAAGTAACCAGCTGGTAACATTACTGTTCAGATCAATGCTGTCAATGTTACAACTCATTAATGATTTCTCAGCTGTATCGCCTAGGCATTGTAGTGCTTGTATAAGTAAACTGGCAACTAGACTATAATGGTTATTATAGCCTAATATAAACCATCCAGTGTTTATTCTATCAATAACGGTATGTATGCCTACATGTTGGTCTACATGTAGCATAGATATGTAAGAGCAAATTTGCTTTTCAAATATCTAGATTTGTGAACACATGTAGACTAACACGAGAGGTATCATGCTGTCTCTAGTATATGCTCATACCGTTCATACTATTCACACTATGCATATGGATCTAAATATAGTTTCTAAAAAAAAGTGTTCTTATTATCAAGTGAAGCATGTCTTCGTATGTTTATCTATGTGATCAATGTTGACAATTATTGCAAATGTTGGTGTGAAACGGGAAGTTATTATAATTTCAAGGTCGGGCTTCAGAATACATCCCGTCACGGTACAATGTTCGCAAACATTATCCGGGATACCGGCCAGATAGGTTCCATAAACTGCATGTACTTTAGTAAGCCTATACCAAATTATATTGTGAACCTATTGCATCAGGCCTGTCAACAATCACGTACATACAATTATAATGTCACTGCCTGATGTGTAAGTAAACAGCATACCGCTCTATAGGTACGGTGTAGACCCACGTAGGCTATACCAGTCTACACGTATAATATTAATAATAAATGTAGCGTGGTTGCACTTGCGTATAGCCTACTGTTAAAGAAGCGTGGTGCATATTAATCTGTTGCGCATGATTTAAGTCACTCAAAGTATAGTTAATAATTATGTTTAGTTTAAACATATTTTATTCACAATAGATATAATAATATGTATAAATATATGAAACAATGCAAGGTAACGTACTGCAGTATACTAGTATACATAGCAGGAGATTAGGGATGACAAAGCCCTGGAAACAATGCTCGGATAGCCAATGGTATAGGCTATTACTAAAGTGTTGGATACATAATAGATCTCCGCGATTGTGTTTACATGTAGGTCCTATAACAATAATACATCTACAGTTGGACCGTGTACTAGAAAAATCAGTGCAAACAATGTAGGCCTACACAGCTGGGACAGTGTCGTGTTATTGTTTTACTCGTTTAATTAATAGTTACTGGAGCAAATGGGGATAGCAATGCGTGCATGCATGCAGTTCTGTAGCTATAGTGAGTAACTATAAACGTCGCTGCGGGATCTGTAGCTAGAAAATTCCCCGTTTACTATTTTGCTATTTATTATGGCCATGCACATTAGATATCAAAATATAGTAAACGGGGCATCTTTTAGCTACATATCTGCATTTGATGCTGTAAATTGCATAGTTGGGTATAATGTTACTGGTATAACAATAGCTAGAGATTCCTCTAGCCTTCCCTGCTGACCATAAAATACTTTTTATAAAAGGCAGTAGCTCAGTAGCGGAGGTGAATTACTTTGCATACTGTTATCTGTATTCTGTAGGTTTCTGTGATGCAGTATAGTTAAAAAATATCTAGCGTACTATAGCCATGACTATACATAGTATATATCGAGTTTCAGAGAGAAAAGTACACGTATACAATAACGATGAGACTAGGAAGTGATTCGTGTTAATTCGTGTGTTAAGTATCCAGAACTGTCACCTTACAGAAGAATCTAAATGTAGTTTACATTGTCTGTATGAAATAGCAATGACATCTATCTAATTCCATGTATATGGCGGGTTGACATAACGCCGGGCATAATTCGGCGTTTTATGGATGCCAATCTTTAAAAACTGATGACAACCTTGACATCCCGAAGTCTGTCCGCTATACTTCATTAAAAAATCAGGCAGATTTGCACCATAGATTCATTGTAACATATAGTTTGCTTGCTTAACCATATTTACTTATTACAACTGGCCATAAGATTATGAACACTACTATACTAAGTTGATTGTGATGTACATGCATGTACATTTATGATCTTGACTATACTTTATTATGTTTTGTTTGTAATGGGAGCGGTACCGGCACAAGCCATACTGGCTTATGTACAAATCCCTTGTACTTTTTGTACAATAAATATGTTTAAATCAAAATCAGACACTTTAATACGTACAATACCAGAAACAGTGACATTGCTATTGTTCTAATCTAATGTCAAGATCCCAGTTCATAGAGAGCTCTTTATAGCAATAATAAGTAGGGTCAATGTCAGTTACCCAGCAAACATACTTGACGTAATACATGGATTGTGGACCACGCTGTGTGAATGTATAACGTAACATACCATGTCACACAACGTTGTACTAGCGTTGTCAAACCTTGCGTGCTTATGTGGGTAGACGGTGTCCACAAGTTAGTACATTAGAAGACCGTTTCCCTCATATCTCCTTTCACATATCGACTCCATGGTGTAAAGCTTAGAGCATCCGCTCGGAGTGCAGAAGGTCGGTAGGTAAATCCCCGGCCGCGTTATACCAAACTACGTTTTTAAATGATAGTTGTTGTCCCCTATTTGGTGCTCAGAATAAAAGGGAAGTATACAGCAATGGTTGGTCGGCTCAAAGGTCAACTTAAAAGTGTCTGTGGGATATCCTTGTTAACTGCGACATAGATATTCCAAGTGAGCTAGCACTATAAAAACGGGTGGAAATCCAGACTAGCACAATACAAGCAGATCAAAACATTCACCACTCTCCATCTCCATGTTGTGAGACAAATGCGTCCCAATGAGGGATTAGTCTGCCGAAATCAGCTAAGCTGGAAGCCGACTGTAAACGCATTTAACACACACATGATTTAATGTTTTTCCAACATGGAACTATAGGTATTGCACAACCAAATACTTGTCCATAGGCCACAATGGTAGCGTTTGGATTGATGTAATCTTTAGGAAGGAAAGCACAATACCTGACCACACATGAAGTAACAGTTCATGATCTGCAGAGTCTGGTAACCCACAAATAAACAAATTCTTCCAGCGTATGTTTTCTAAACAGGAAGTTGGTCACCCTTGTCTTGCAGATATTGGACAACTCTGAATTTCACAGATAGATGGCTCAGATGAATGGATCAAATTGTAATTATTTCTTATGCCAATTATAAACCTGGAATGCTTTTAGAATACCAGACAAATTATCCATATAAAATTATGTGTTTCCAACATTTCAACCAATAATTGGCTTGCAAATCCACATTTTCGAGACCTACCGATCTTATTGGTAGAGTATTACCTATAGCCTAGTTTAAAGCTACTTATAGTTGACCTTATTTGATTGACCATATCTTAGCTATGGGTAGTTTTATTGAAAAAGGCCAGCAAGAACAAAACAAGTCTTCACGGCTTGGTGTCAACTAGGTGTCTATTCTGGGGGCCTATTCTCGAAACGTTCTTATGAACTTATTAACCTAAGAACAGTGTGCAACGTAACCATGCATACTATAAGAATCGTTAAGAACTGTTCTTAGGTTAAGAAGTTCATAAGAACGTTAAGGAAAATAGGCCCCCTGGTCAGCATCCGAGGCTTGCCAAGATTATAAAAGAAACATCTGGGGAAGAGTCTGTTTTCTTCTGGGGAAGAGTCCGTTTTCTTCTGGGGAAGAGTCTATTTTCTTCTGGGGAAGAGTCTATTTTCTTCTGGGGAAGAGTCTGTTTTCTTCTGGGGAAGAGTCTGTTTTCTTCTTCGCATAACACAGTGCTCTTAAATCCATCACACTCTTAGGCAATACATTTTTTTCAATTTCTCCAATACAATAGCAATATTCCAGAACGCAGTTATTATTGTAGTCATTTATTCACAAGTGCATGTCCATAGATTCAATACTTGTATTCCACTGTCAATGTAAAGCAGTCATATCAACTTGATAATCAAACCTTACCTGAGACAAGAGCATTCTTGATTTCGTAACAATTAATAATAATGTTGTCTATTAAAATTATAAAAACAACAACAAATATGATGGAAAAAGTTCATTATGGAATAAATAACTAATTCCACAAACACTGTTCTGCTTTGATAGAAAAATACAATTGGAATTGTTATGATACAAACATAACGTCATGGTAGAATATACCTTACATTACATAATGTACACAGACATAATTAAATCGTTTACAAATTACACATATTAAAAAAACATTCATTTTCAAGTACTGTATTTTCAACTCTTTATATTTGTTACTACACAAAACATTCCAAATGTCGCGATATAACCTGTCGCTGTTTAACAGCATTATGGTCTTTGGTAAAATGAGTATGGATTATGAATATTGAGGTGCTGCCTCCACTGAATTGAGCAAAGTCAGCTACAGACTGTCACTCAGTCGTGGACGCCGATGGACTCATTCACTTCCTGCCTGCATCGCCATTGGCTGTTCCAAGAATGCCTGACAATGCCAATCTGGATTGAACAGAGAAATAACATTTGTGAAATACGACTGAATAGAGAAATAACATTTGTGAAATATGCCTGAATAGAGAATTAACATTTGTGAAATATGTCTGAATAGAGAATTAACATTTGTGAAATATGTCTGAATAGAGAAATAACATTTGTGAAATATGTTTGAATAGAGAAATAACATTTGTGAAATATGTCTGAATAGAGAAATAACATTTGTGAAATACGCCTGAATAGAGAAATAACATTTGTGAAATATGTCTGAATAGAGAAATAACATTTGTGAAATTACGCCTGAATAGAGAAATAACATTTGTGAAATACGCCTAAATAGAGAAATAACATTTGTGAAATACGCCTGAATAGAGAAATAACATTTGTGAAATACGCCTGAATAGAGAAATAACATTTGTGAAATACGCCTGAACAGAGAAATAACATTTGTGAAATCACACCTTAAGTCCAGAACAAAAATGTAATAAATAATAAATAGTTTTAAGTTGATGTATACACACAGCTTGCCACATACAGGTATATAGGATTACGTGTGATGTACTTGGAATTATAGAACCAATCTCTGGCTTCTTCTACTGTTTTTGACTGAAATAGTGTTTTTCGATAAAAGAAACTGAGGATAATACAACCTCGAGAATACATGCCTTGACTTGAGAATACACACCTTGACATGAGAATACATGCCTTGACATGAGAATACACACCTTGACATGAGAATACACACCTTGCATCTTTAATCTGGTTCTTGATCCTCTCTCTCATTCCATCAGTCGTGGCTTTCTTCTCCTTCTGTTCCAGGTCGGCAATAGTCGACTTGTAGCCCGTCACGTTGTGGATCACATGGATATGTTTGTCCCCAGTCGTCAATAAGTACTTGCCACCAATTTCAAACCCAATATGCGATATTGGTTCTGTAAGAAAACATAACTATTTAATGTAAAATGGGTATTGTTCGAAATGGAAACTAAACTGATAATTGAAGCTTGTAGCTTTTAACACTACATACCAGTGTAGTGTTAAACACTAAATACTGCATACCATTAGGTCCAGACAGCACTAACAACTACAAACTAAGCACTATTGGGTCCAGACAGGTCTAACATCTACACACTATTGGGTCCAGTCAGGTCTGACATCTACACACTATTGGATCCAGCCAGGTCTGACATCTACACACTATTGGGTCCAGCCAAGTCTGACTTCTACACACTATTGGGTCCAGCCAGGTCTGACATCTACACACTATTGGGCCCAGACAGTTCTAACATCTACACACTATTGGGTCCAGCCAGGTCTGACATCTACACACTATTGGGTCCAGCCAGGTCTGACATCTACACACTATTGGGTCCACAGGTCTGACATCTACACACTATTGGATCCAGACAGGTCTGACATCTACAGACTATTGGGTCCACAGGTATGAACGTAACCCACCTGAGTGCATGTTCTCCAAGTACTCCTCCTCCTTGCCGGATACAGTGCTGCAGATGGAGACGGAGGCGTCCCCAGCCATGGCCACGGTCCGGCCATCGGGCGACAGAGACATTAAATGAAGGCAGGGGTGACTTAGGTTGCCAGTGAACAGAAGCTTAGGATCCTGGTCATATTCATATTGCACTGAAACAAAACAGTGAATTAAGGCAGGGGTGACTTAGGTAGCCAGTGAACAGAAGCTTAGGATCCTGGTCATATTCATATTGCACTGAAACAAAACAGTGAAATAAATAAAATAAAACGTTTTATACACCATTAATCCATGTATTTTTTTCCATTAATTGTCTGTCATCTCCAACTTTGATCCAACTCAAAATCTAATTAAAACATGAGGCAAAAAAAAGTTAAAGGTCTTTGAGAATGTGATACACACATTTTTTTGTGGTGTATACAAAATCTTTGTCTGTACATTTGGAGATGCACCTAATCTATTTATTTTTAAAATTCATGACAATTAGAAATGATTAAAATTGTGGTTCAAATGTATGGATGATTATTTCTTACCATCAGTATCCCAAAACTTCCAAGTACCATCTTTTGATAGTGAAGCCATTCTGAAAGTAAAACATGTTAACATTATCTAGTCTGTTCTAACTTCCTTCTTATACATATTGGGCATAGACATATAATTTATGCCTGCATGGACGTTTCACCTTTGCGCAAAGCGTACAATGTCTAATTTAACTACCAGGGCCCATATTCTCGAAACTTCTTGGCTAAGAACTTCTTAGTGAGAAAAGATCTCTTCAAAGATTAACATGAGCAGGAACCCAGTTGGGCAAATTCTTAGTACTTACGAACTTCTTAGGACTTACGAAGTTTCGAGAATATGGGCCCAGGTGAATCTTCTCCTCTATGTGTAGTGGAAGATGGATGCCTTTATTAGTGGTGTGTACATACATCACCCCTGGTGTTTCAGCTACAACCCTGTCTCATTGGTATTAATGTAACTCTCGTCTAGTGTGTGTTCTCGTCGTGATCACGTCGAGAGAACACGAACATTTGGCTGGGAATGGTGTAAAACGTCGACTCGGACAATCACTCTGCAATCCGTCGACTTACAGAGGACACACCGTAAACTCTGCTTCTTTGAGTCCTGGATTACCTCCTCCTAACAAAGCGCCCCCTGACGTGGTGTTTGCTGTCAATGATGTCAAGCGTGTCCTATGATACAGCAGGCAGCCATCTTGTGGCTCCCGTTTACCTAATCCACGTTTTTTCAATCCTTAAGCTTTGAATTCGCGAACACACTAATTCTCTGCATATGTTAACACTGACGTAGACATCATACTAACATCGTCTGAGGGCGTGGGTCGAATCCCATAACCTTGTCAGTCTATCGGATCCTTGTGGATTTTGCTTTTGTGAGTTTTAAGATTTTATTGGCTTATATGCATGCAAATGGTCTCATTATAGCAATTTATATGGTAAATAGTCCCCAAATACAAGATTAAATATGTCCTAATCTTATTTAATAATTTGCATTCCTATGTTTCTAAATTAAGTGATTCCACTAGAGGAAACCAGAGTATAATGGTCGTATAGATGAGCTTTTTAGCTGCCGTGAATACCGATGTTATTGGGTTATATGCATTCAAATGGTTCCATTACAGAGAACAGTTTTGAGAAAATGGCGATTGAAGTTTTGCGAATTCTTGTTTATGAAAGGTAGTGATTTACAGCTGTAACATTTTACATATACATGGATTAAGACATACATAAGTTATTCCAAAATAAAAACATATATAGCCTAATCATGTTGGTTTTTGTAAAAATTGTGGAAACATTTTTCTACATCTGAAGCACTAACATTTTAGTTCCATAGTGTTTTATGTCCGTCACATCAATTTTTAAACAGCATTTGGAGATAGAACAGTCTGGTCTGAAGTTGTGTCGTGTCAGATCCTTCTATTCAATGTTGTGGATTGTGGAGTTAGAACAACGTAATGTGCCGAAAACACATTTATTTTACTATTTCGAGGCAGAAACATCGCGAGGAAATAGAACTAGGGCCTAATTTTACCTATGGAACATTAACTCAATTTAAAACAGATATTTAACTGAGAACACTCTGGTTCTCATGTGACGTAAT
>JAVCKZ010078750.1:1182-12925 GCA_034780755.1 Lepetodrilus elevatus
CGAATGAAGTACTGCATAACTGCACATATTACTGCTAGGATGTATCCACGAATGAAGTACTGCATAACTGCACATATTACTGCTAGGATGTATCCACGAATGAAGTACTGCATAACTGCACATATGGCGCATTATCTCCCGCGTGGTGCTCACCGTGCATGATGAAGTCGACGCAGGCGTTGATGTCGCCATGTTTGTCCAGGACGACGGCGAGAGCCTCCTTCTCTGAGAACCGTCCCCGGAAGAGTTCCTGAAGACGCCGCGCCTAGAGTACACACGGACATCACTCATGGATACAGTGTAAAGAAGGAGATGACCAGATCACTTATTAACAGGTGGAATAACTAGTATCCGTAACATTAGATGCCCCCATTTACTATTTTGCTATATATTCTGGCACCCTATATAGATAGCAAAATAGTAAACGGGGCATCTTATGGCTACAGTTCTCCAGCTACCGTAACATGTGCCTACAGAAGACATTTAAGTTTTGTATACAAATAAGTCTCGCTGTGGTGCGTTCTTCATATGCCTATATAGCCCACACTAAGAACATACGCAACTAGGAATGTATTGATAAATTGCTCCCAGAAAATACATGTAATGCACCATGAAACCAAGATCTAGCTGCTTTCACATGTTTGTCAATGGGCTAATAAATGGGCTAACAAAATCCAAGCGTTTCACACAACTATTTTACAATAAACATTCTTTATAATCAATAAATACGGCTTTTTTGTGCACAATATACCTTTCATTTTATTCATATTTCTCTTCTTATTTTGTATATACTATTCACTCTTTTTTGTTATAATATACATGTATTATAGAAATGTATTTGATGTACATATTTCAAGAGCGTGTTTTTTCCTAAGTTGGCATAACTTGTACCCAATCCCTTTCTACTGTGAATGAAATATGTTTAAACTAAACAATTACTCCCACCCACAACCCTTTATGCCCACCACCTACAACGACGTGTAACACCAACTACAAATTCAATGCCATGTGACGTAGATGGAGAGATGTAAATACCCACGCCTGCAGTCATAAGATAAGAATGTCAAGGCATGACGATAACTCAATCATACAGAATCATCTCTTTCTATACATTCATATTTATGAAAGTTATTGCCACAGTTACCTGAGGCGTGCATTAAACCAGTTAACTGTCACACCCTGTTTAAATATGTTGTCTTGTTTGTAGCCACATTATTTCTATAAATAGCATATTTTACTTTCACATAGTAATAGTACTAAAAACGTAATGTCAGAAATAGAAAATAAATTAGTTTTGCCACTCACATTTTTAATTTCACATTATATCATTGCGAATTCTTCAAATATCAATTTAAAATATGTCTACCTAATTGGTTTACTACCTGTTTTATATGTATCTGTTATAAATATTGTACTTTAGTCTTGAAAATTGCAAAATCCTAACAGAAATTAGACGAAATGCATAGAAGTATAATACAGACTACTCAGTATATATTTCATGTTTATAACTACACATGGCTTCACTAGTAATGCACATGCTTTACATGCTCATTGTGATGGGGACCGTATCAACATTGTATGTGTCATCACTGGATGCTATGTTGTTCAGATGGATAATGATTGCTTACTGCTGTTGACACCATCCGTTGGAAACGGTAGTCAACTAACCTCAAAGCAATTTGATACTGTATACATTTCAATTGTTATAATTATCAAGTTTATCATTTGAACTATTGCTGTAAATACTTATAACAAATGTCAATGTTTGGAGCAAATGTTCTCACTGAAATTAAAGATAACAATTAGAGAGATTATTTGCATACATTATAGTCTGTTTAAATGTATGTATACCTGTTTGGACTTTGTTAAACTGAAATCTAACAAACTTTCTGCAATTTTCCTTCAGTAAAGTACTTGATTAAATTAATAGTGGCTTGAATTTTATTAAATTCTAGGTAGGTAGTACTTCATTAATGATGTATATTTGGTTACTTGGCATCAAGATGCCATACTGTGGAAATGCATTAGAAAAATAATTTCTATTATATTTATGTCATTACTTTTAGTAATTACTTTTTAGTATCCTTACTCAATATTCTTAAATTAATAAAGACATGTACGAATGCTATTCTATGCTATATGCACTTCAGTTCAAATACTATGTGACACATGTAGGCATTTCCTAAGATTCAACTCTATCAATTACGTATTTCATCGGAATGGCAACACGTTATTTTCATGTGTTCAACCTCATTTTCTGCGGCGGAAGGCTTAAAACCCGTCTGTAGTTATTGATTTCACTTCGTTCATGGAAGCCGGGCTGATAAATGGGGTTTATTCGGAAGGTTACGGAGAGCTTGTGATGCAACTTGCTGGCGGATATCTCCGCTGTTTACATTAGCTTCGCTGGCCACTGTACAGATTCCATGCACCATTGACATCAAACTGACATTGACTGCTAGGGCTGACTATACAGCATTGACTCGTGGCGTGGTTGGCGGTGAGTGCACGCCGCACGGTAAATAATGTCACGCTTACGTCAGGTGAGTACTGATACCGCTATAATAGGATTAGGGTGTGTACGAACAGGTTTGATCTGTCTTCTATACGAACCCTCTATACAATAGTACTATAAATATACCGGTATACCTATAGCAGGCTGTTTCTGCCAGTAGCTCACGGACACTGCCGTACGTTCTAGAGTCCGGTGAGTTTCAGTGAGCAGCTCATTGAGTGCCGTACTTATCTGTGTAAGATCGAGGTCATACATATCCATATCGCAGACACCACACATTATAGCGAGAACTACAGCGTTGCTATATTTGTAAACATAGACGAACCACTGTACACGTACTCCATATCGTCTCCACCACTAGATTTACACACAACGTGGCTAAAAATACTCTCACAGCCTCGATAGCAATGCATGTCTTGTAGAACAGTCTCAGATCGACTATACATCCCACTCCCATGACATTTAACTACACAGAGAATAGAAACTGGACACGATTGTGCGGGTAAGGGCGATGTAACGAAGGTCAGAGGTAGTACCTTTTTGTCGTTGTCGACGGCAGCCGTCACGGATGCTGAGGCAGACGTAGCCGCTGCCATTCTGAGAGGGACGAGTCGCACACTTCCTGCAGGGACTGGCTCCACTGGTCGACTTTCACTTTGGTTGGGCTGCGTGCTGCGGTGACATCCAAGTCTTTCCGGGTCAGCCGACCCCCAGTGACGTGGACGAGGGCGGGAGATTTGACGGTCTGCTACATAGGACAACCCGCTACAGCTATATTTATTAAATATTACTCGGGTATTTATAATTAATGAACCGGACTGAGGTGCATGTATTGTACAAGAGTAGTCCAGTATTCCAACATCTTCATTTGTAGAACACACAACTACGTGATATTACTACGATACGGTGATGACATGTTCTTCAAACTCAAAGTGATGTTTTATCAACAAATGGGGGTACATGTATCTCCACGTGTGTTTATGTGTAGTGGAGCGACACGCGAAGTGTCATCTTCTAGAAGCAGATATACCTATCTTCCGACTATTAAACAAATTGAAAACTCTTCTAGAAGAGTCTTCAATCAGTGTTCTGAATAGCGGCATCTGATCTTTTTAATCCCGTATTATTATATCTACTTTGCAACATCCAACATATTTAGTGGAATAGGGAGTTAATGTTGACAATAGATACTCTATTCAACTACTGCATATTCATTACGGAGTGTTTGATTATGTTCGCGTTTATCCATATATACTTTGTATGCTCAGTTTCTTGCACACTATTTGCAAGAACACTAATGCAAACTAATAATACGTTATCGTAAACGCACAACTCTAAACTGTACACCATTTAAAGACAACTAATAGAGAACACTTCCTGTGACAAACTCGTCATATCGACGGACTAATCAGTGAGATTACCGCGAGGCTGCCTCCCGAGGCAATTGGTTGTAAAAGTGCTTCATGACGGTGACACACTTGAAAGGCTAGCGGGCACTGGTTGGTTATCAACTACCACGTGACGTATTCATTCATGGTATCAGCGTGAATTAAGTATGCAGACCGGAGATAGCATAGACAGATATATACCTGCAAGCAACGGATGATATGAATGCATTACGGGGTATGGTTATCAACACGAACTGTTGTGTAATTACGTTTTATTGCGTAGAATAAACCGGTTGTACAGAACGGAGATTAATATCTTATGGAACACGTGACTATTGTCGAGACTAGAGGTAGAAGTGGTGCTAATGACACGATGAGCACAGAACAACCTGTACAACTACTAATCTCACACATCCTTACACCCACACCTCCTTGCACCCACACCTCCTTACACCCACACATCCTTAGATCCTTACACCCACACATCCTTACACCCACACATTGTGTTAAAAAACATGTCTCAAAGACCTTATCAATTATTATGATTTATTCTTCACATTGAAAAGAAAATAGTTTGTGAAAATTATAAAAGTGTACTGTAGTGATATTTGCTCGCATGAGCTTTGGATTGACGGACACTAGTTTTAAGTTTACATATAACAAGAGCTCTCAAAATGTTTATACTGTAGATAGTCAATGTCTTCTTTTGACATGCTAGTGAGGCATTCGAACTCCAAACTGTCGTCACCAACTTCCGTCTAGTAATGAGTAAAGTTAGGCTCGGAGTATCCCTGCATATCCACAAATGTATTTCGTTCGCTGTTATTCTGATGGTCAGTCATGATTCGCGTTCTCACGATTTCGTTGCGGTATCGTTTCTCGAAGACGTTCTGCAGTGTGTTGGCAGTCGGCTGTCCTTGTCCATCGAAAATCTCACTTCTCCGTCTACTTAGTCGTCGACGGTGCGCGGCGGGGAGGTCCTGTATATGATAAGAAGGTGGTGCGCGCGCACTTCCGGAATCAACGGATGTAGAATCTACCCCGACATCCAGCCGCGTATCGTAGTCTGGCAAAGGTTCGTCATAATCAGGCTCTGGTTCATACTCGATGTCTCTCAGCTTCTGAAGCTCAGTCACCTTCAATATGATATCCTGGACCTTTTCCTTCTCTGTGAAATTCTGTCCAAAAGTAATCTCTGTGATAGAGAGCATGTGGAGCATCGTTCCCCAGCGGTGTATCAGCATCCCAATAAACTGGAATATGATGATGACGGCGAAGAAGGCGAAGAATGCGAGGCCGACAGGCTGGAAGGTGAGCGGCTCCTGTCTGTTGTCCAGGCGCGGGATCTTCACGTACAGCTGGTCCTCAAGCTCCTCCTGTAGGATCTCCATCTGCAGGAAGAACGCCACCCACAGCGACGTCACCATGGAGAAGGCAAACACGATGTTATTCCTCAGGGACCGCAGGTCGGCCGTCATCTTGGCCTTGTGGTCTGTGTCCTCGGCGAGGGGCTGGAGGTATTTGTGGATGAACTGCTTCCAGAACAGGGTTTCCCTCTCAGGCAGGTGGACGATGGTTCCCGCACCAACTCTGACGCTAGACAACCATCCCGGATGTCCGGAGTCCTCCTTCTCCAGCCAGGATGGTATAGGATCATTGAACTCTACACGTGCTTCCTTGGAAGGTTCCGGTTTCGACTGGAGTATGGACTCCCTTTGTTCAATCTCGTCTTGGTCTGTGGTTGTGATGGTCTCACAGATAGATTTCGACTTCCTGCTGAATTGAGAACCGGACATACCTAGTCTGTCGTGCCGTATTTCCATGATCAACTCTTCCAGTAACTGGTCCGTTTTCTTCCTGGAGGAGTTTTCACTGAGTTTGAACGATTCACATATGATAGATTTGATCTGACTGCATACGTCGCCAATTTCAGCGATTAAATGTTTTATTCCTAGAACGCTCAGTATCCCCTTCTTTTTCTTGTTTTGAATTTTCAGTTGTGCTTCACGCTTCTCTCTTTCCAGTTCCGCTTTTGTTTTCTTCTTAGGAGCTTCCCTAGTTCCCCACGACACAACGTTCAGGTTACACAGGTAGTATATATTAAGCACAAGAAAACTAGTAGGGATGCAGATGAAGTAGATGACCCCAGGAATGATACAACTAAATTCTGACGGATGCATAAACCCGGAAACGATGAAGATAAATGCCAGCATGATGACGAATATGACGTTGGGACTGGTGATAGTTCCATCTATCGCTGTCCGCACAGTCCCGACTAGCACCACTGTCATTATGACGGAGTAGATGGCGCTGAGAACTGCGCCGACCAGCAGCTGTGTGTTAGAGCTGGTGTACATACAGACCACGACGTAGCTCACAGCCGGGAAGAGGGAGATGACGTGGGACTCGACTATGGTCGTCTTGAAGACGACGGAGTACGCCCCGGCCATCATAAGCAGGACAGTAGCAGGACCCAGGATGGTGGACAGCAGCAGCGCCGCCTGGTAGAAGACGTACAGGCTGCTGAGGTTGTCGTTGATCCTGACCACGCTCCGCCACGTTCCCAGGAGGTCGAGGATGTTGGCGAGAGTGGACGGGCCCCATCTACGTCTCTGGTTGAAGAACTCTGAGAATGTTTCTGGGGCGTGGGTGAAGGCGTCTGAGGCCGCGCAGTAGTCGATACGGTAACCTTGTTGCAGGAGCAGCGTGCTCAGCCATCTGTCCTCGCCTGTGTGGACGAGAAGCATGTCTACTATGAGAAGATGCTACCAATATATAGTTCTACATACCATTCGTACCAACAATAATTTATAGGAATTTACCCTAAGCAAGAATTAAACTAATATCGTTTAACAAAACAAAGTCGTCACTGTTTAAGAGAAATACTATCAGCATTGGATTACTCAATGAGAACGGTCACACACTACTGGAGGTATTCAGGCCACTACAACCACAGCCAGTGGTGTGAGTACGTCTGGAGCTCCACCCACCCTGGTCGTACTGCACACACTGTCCGGCCTGAGTGGCCAGCTTGGCGTACGTCCTGGTGATGTTATCGTCCATCAGAGCGGAACCACGGAACAGAGTGAAGCATCCAGGAGCACATAGCACACAGCCGAACACGTGCTCAGTGGACTTCTGCAGCCAGTGGCCGATAGCGTACTCAAACATCTGGTACCAGATTATAGGGCCTGTAACAGAAACATAGAACAGTAACAACAGCCATAGCAGTGATTATTCCACGAATGCCTTTAGAGGTTATAAAGCACTATTATATGGCGTAGGGAAATAGCAGACGGTTGCCGTGTGGTTGGTTATAAATGTCACAACAAGCACAACATCTAGCACTTCAAATAAATCCAGTTGTATTTCCAAAAGTGCTAATTTGTTACACATGCAAGGCTACGAGTTGATTAGCAGCCTAGAGAAATGTAGTTTTGCAAATTCTGTGCGAATCGACGGTACCATGATGTCACTTCCTGCCAACGGATGGGAAGCTTTTGTATTGAAGCCATATATTTTTCTTGATTTCCAATCTACTGGGAGAGAGAACTTTGCAATAAGGTATATTTGCTGGTATGTTAATCACTAGTTCACTAGTTATGCTGTTATACGTTAACACTGTCGCCTATGGGAAAGTATTTGGTGGCTTATAACCTATAGTGTTGCCAAATCATCCGTTACTCTGCCCACAAACGGCGCTTACATGTACCCATGACTAACAAGTGCATGGTCTATCCTATTCATCAGACCTTGTGAGGTGAACTAACACACGACACTTATCTGATAAGGTAGGGTGAACACCATGTAATTAACAATGTAGGTTGAGCACACTCAGCAATAAACACGACTTGCCTGAGCCTGTAGGGTGAATCCTGCCACAGGCGGCGCCGACCTTCTTGTTCTTCCTCATCCGGTCCACTAGTAGACGTACGGCATCCGGTTGGAAGTCCACATCTCCGTCTAGAGCCAGGATAAACGTGTTGTCAGCCTGGAGGTAGTAACGTTCACGTGTGTGTCAGATACCATACATGTTCATGATGATAAAATGATTACGAAGTGGTCGTACCGGTAGACCTGTTGTAAATTAAATAGTACTTATTAACTTAAGGTATTGCTTCCGAATAACCAGGACAGTACGATTCCTTCGTTCAATGTAATACAACAAATAGAAATACATCCAGACCATATAAGTGTCATATCGCTATCTCACTATTCCTGAGATATAGCAGTGTGACACATTGTCATACATGTGCCTGGATGTCCTACCTGTGTCTATGTCTGGATATCCTACCTGTGTCTGAATATCTTCATTGACGTTGTTGAAGATTGTGCTTCGTGTGTGGTGCGCACGCCCTCTGCGTTTGTGCACCTGTGCTTCTGGTGATGCTGCTGACTTAGTTGCATCACTCAGGTCATCTGAACTTGCAGTGTCGGTCTCAGACAATATCCGGTAGCCAAACAGATAGTACATGTACATCACCTGGAGATAGAGACATCAATAGCAGACATAGAAGCACTTCGCTGAACGTATGATGGAATATTCCATTAGCTAATAAGTACGAGGCTAATCTTGAAGACTTAGTGAGTGAGACAGAGCATCACACGCATATATATTTATTGCTACAAGACTTACTTGTGACCACCTCTTCTTGTGTCTTATCCTAGCCTTGTTCTTCATGTGCACGGTCAGCTGGGTTCCTCCAGGCAGGTTCCACGTCAGCTGACCCCCGTAGGGAGTCGGAGTACGTGTTGGGGGTCCCAGACTAAACTGGCGAACATGGACTGCACTGAAACATGTCCAGAAAGTCTCCACAGTGTGACATCCGTCCATCTCATGTACCCCAAGATGTTCTTGCGTCTATCAAAGAGCGCTTTGTATTGCGTCATGTTAGAGCCACACATATCAATGAACCTCGACTACAGCCTGTTACTTGATGAAGTAAGTGAGTGCAGCACTGGTATGTACCTTCTTCGGGAATAGTATAACTAGCGTTGACTTCAAGTATGGCACAATTCAACAATATTTGAGTAATTATCGATGGTATTTACTGGACATAAGCACGCCCTTACCTCAAGGCCTCGTCAACACAGCTGATGAGATCTGCGACGAACGAGTTGGGTACCATCGTATCGTCCTCTGTCAGTTCCATGGCGTCGTCGAAGAAGATGTGAGCTGACATAGATGCAGATATTTAGAACATGTACAAGTGTGTGCAATACTAGTACTACTTGTTTTGAATGATGCTGCCGTATTCTCAGCACCACCATTACACATGCTAACAAAACTCACCCTCAAATTCGTAATAGTCTGGGTCGTTGATGCCGTAGTATTTCTGAGCCAGATATCGAGCACTATGGTCTATGTCCATTCTGGAAAAGAAACATGCATGCAGAATACATATGTAATGTATATAATTTATTCATTTGACCACACGTGTAATATATTATAATGATGCTATATTGGAAATACATACACTTAGGTTCATTAAACATACTGTAACGGTATGTCCACTTACTCATACTTGTTTAACTAATGTGTGTCTGTGTGTGTAAATATGTCATTTTGAACGAGACATGTCTTTATGTAAGCAATATATGAGTTGCAGAATTACCTCCCTTTAACATATAATTATATAGGCCAGATATAAGTGTTTATCTATTCATCTAATGCAATGTCCGAGAACGTACCTGAAAATAGACTTCAACAGCAACGTCATCTCCTCAACCGTCTCGTGCCACATTGTTGCACATGCGTAGATGGTAGGTATAGTTACATCCGACTTCCGGAAGTCCTCGTTCACCATTGAAGTATCGTCATTGTTGCCTAGCAACACGCGGTCGTGGTCGTCACGCCGACGTCTCAGGAGTAGAGCGGAGTCTGTGAAGACGCCGCATCTGACCGGAGTGATGAAGAGTCTGGGGGGACCATAACATGCATTATTACAAGATAGCATGCACTACTAGTATAGCTTACCCTCGTGTTTGTATTTATATGCAGTCTATTATATTTACTTATGCAACTATGATCTTGCCGGTTTGATAAATAACCATAACGAATATATGTCATATTGTTTTATTATTTTTAGGTAGGATATGGACCACAATTAACAAATCAAGTGACGTGGCTTTAATACAAGCATTTCCTCCAAGCTCACCTTTCTAGTTTGGCCATTCTGCTAGAGTCAGGCATCCAGACATGCGCAGTGATGATGATCTGCGACAAGCAGACGAGACCTAGCTGGATGAGATGGAACACAAGCCAGGGGTCCTGCTGGCTAGGACACACCCACACGAACACATCCCCGTGGAAGGGGATGAAGCTGTACTGACACTGCAGATAGATGACGACGGCGGTCACGGGAGTCGTCAGACACAGCGGCAAGGAGAAGCTGAACCTCTGCATGCAGGTCTTACACGCCAAGCCTCCGATGTAGGAACACAGGAACGTGCCGGCAATCTGGAGGTACAGGACTCCGTACTTCACGTAGTGAGTCTGGTCAGAGTCAGCGCCCTCCGTGTGTGTTAGCCCGTCACTGAACGTCAAGCTGAAGCGGAAGTCGTCGCACAGTAGGAGAACGAGGAGAACGGACAGCCCCAGCTTCCATACACTCACGAAGACGTACAGACGTTGTCGCACCAGATGGAGGTTCCTCTTCCATGCCGTGAACGGGAAACGTAATCCTATAACACTGACATCTTGGTGGATGTAGTTTTCCCAGGCGGTGATTGAGCAGAGAACTAACGACACTGGAATCTCCCAGGAAATGTTGCTCCAAAACACAGCATTGCCTCGTTTAACTGTATCCGACACGTGGTTTGTAGCTACACCGGGTTGAGTGAAGAATGTCTCACTGTACTTCAACCCTGATACAGTGCAAATGACAACACTGCCCAGCTGTACACTGAGCGCAATGAGGCTGCCCAGAGTGTTGATGCAGCGCTTCCATCTAGAGGAGGTCTTCTCCAAGATTGTGGATATTGTCCTACACAGCGCAGGAACAATGAGTACTGACGTCAGCAGTAGAAGTCCCCGGATCAGGTCAACTTCCGGTAGTATCTTGAAGAGTAGCAGGCATGTTCCAAAAGTTTGTAATGATTCCAGGACTAAGATCTGCAACATAATGTGCATACTATGCATTGCATGATATTGTTTATTTTATGTCTGGATGATATGATGCTGTGTTATTTAATTTAGTGGAGCAATATAATAATAATGGTGTGTAGGCCTACTTTCGACAGAGTTATAGTTCTTAATTAAACTGTCGAACTGCATACCGATATGGTCATAGTGACAGTTGGCCAGCGGTCATTTCCAAACACGGACTGGACAGAGTACGTCATCATACACCAACAGTGAGGGAATCCCAGGACTATCAGAAGCATCGTCTTGGTGGGGTCCCCGTCTTCAGAACGACGATTCTGTACAATAAACATATCTATAAGGAGTTTCTGTATCAAGTGTGTCAAGTAGCCGTAAAATACCCGCATTTTCTTCACAACTACTTACGAGGCATTAACTAAAATATAATAGAATTGTGATAAGTATGTTTATTTAATTTTTTAATTTTAGGAATCAACTTTGTTGACTGGTATAGGAACACGAGTAATACCTGCTATTAATTAATTGCATTGTTAGATATGTTTGTATTTCTATAGCAACTATATGTAGCATTCTCTCTCTGTCTCTCTCTATCTATCTCTCTCTCTCTCTCTCTCTCTCTCTCTCTCTCTCTCTCTCTCTGTGCGTCTGTCTCTGTGTGTATGTGTGTGTGTCTGTGTGTGTGTGTGTGTGTGTGTGTGTGTGTGTGTGTGTGTGTGTGTGTGTGTGTGTGTGTGT
>JAVCKZ010078761.1:0-12923 GCA_034780755.1 Lepetodrilus elevatus
TATGTCAAGTGAATGTATTTTGCAGTTGTAGCTAAGAACTAGTCCCAAACGACCATAAATATCTGTGATATTATGCTATGTAGAAACGAGCATTGCATTGCATTTGGTAAACCTCTCCACAAATGAAGAAGATTTAAACAATCTCATCTCCACAATGGAGAAGATGTCAAGTTGACATCAATCGAATGTCAAGTCGAAGATGTCAAATCGAATGTCAAGTGGAAGATGTCAAGTAATCAAGTGGAAGATGTCAAGTCGAATGTCAAGTTGAAGAAGTCAAGTCGAATGTCAAGTCGAATGTCAAGTTGAAGATGTCAAGTGGAAGATGTCAAGTGGAAGATGTCAAGTGGAAGATGTCATGGTCAAGTGGAAGATGTCAAGTGGAAGATGTCAAGTGGAAGATGTCAAGTGGTCAAGTGGAAGATGTCAAGTCTCCATACCTCTTCTCCATCTTGGTCCTCCTCCATGTCGTCGTTGAGGTCATCAGCGTCGTCGACGCTGTTCTCGGAGGACGTGGGAGGATGACTGCCCATGGAGGAGAAAACATGCTCGTCAATGGTGGACACGTTCTCGATGACCAGCGGCGACTCCTCCGAGAAGAATGACCTGTCTGTCCTGTCGGCCGTAATGTCCTGGTCCTCCTCAATGTCGTCCATCTCGATTATCCTGCTGTCCTTGGTCTCCACGATGTCTTGAGGGTGGTCCACATCACCGTGGGTACTCGACTTGCTACGGTCTGAAGACTGATAGGAAACCAATTGTTAACGCATGGAGTACTTTCAGTACAACAAAAACTGAGTGAAGCACAGTTAGGTAGGGTTTATCAAAATATTACGGAAAGATACTGTAAATCACGAAATTAATGCGTCACTAATTTAATGCGACCTCTAGATTTTAGACGCAAATGCGACACCAATAAAATGTGAATGGCCATGTCTCCATTCATGTTTGTTCATCAGTCTTGCCTTTAATGCGCAGCAATTAAATGCGACAATATGGCTGTTGCACTTTTCGCATTAATATTCTGCTAGCGTTAATTTCATGATTTACAGTATTCGATAAAATTAGTTAAGGGCCAGTAGTATTTTTAGATATGTAAATTTAGTCTTGGAGTACTTTAACATAAAAGAATTTTCAAAACATCTACAGGTTCCAAGAAGAAGTACTCTTCAAGAACTTGCGGACAAATTGGAAGAAGAATGACTTAAGCAAAGTTCAGAAAATTGTTAGAAAGCTTCCCACAAAATATTTGTCTTTCAAACGTTTTTGACAAATCGTCATATTCTCTTTAATATTTTTCCATTTTAAATTTTATATTCATTCAAGATAATTTATCATTTATAAAGAACACTGCAATACAAATTTACCACAATGAAACATGAAGGTGTGGACAGATGAAAGTCTCACAAATGATGACCTATACCTCAACTGTGCAGTAACATACCACACAAACTCAAGCCAGTCAATCATGTCTGGTCGAGCGAACAATTCAGGGTATCGTTTCTTGAAGCTCTCATATCCACTATGAGACTAGTGCTCTTATAAGTGTACGATCCTCATGTATTAGAGATTGCTACGAGAGTCCTTATGTTCTCGTAGTAGAGCTTCGAGAAATGATATCCAGGATGATGATCTAATAAATTCCTTCAGGACGAGGAATAAAACTTACAATTTCCTCTTCGAACACAGACTTCATGAATTCCTCATTGGAGTGGCCCATGACCTCGTCCCTCTGGTCGTAGATGTACAGAACCCTCTCGTTGACCTTGTCGATGTCACTGAGCTTCACATCCTGCTCCACGTCCTCCGGGTCCCTCTGCTCCTGCTTCACGCGGTACTTGCTGGCCCGCGTGAACAGGTCACTCCACTTCTTGCGCACCTCGTGGGCCGTCCTCTGCTCCTTCTTACACGCTGTGCTGACATACTTGGCGATCTTGGTCCACCCTATGCGCTTCTTGTCGCCGGTCCTGCGGTCGAGGTTGGGCGAGAACAAGATTCGTCGCCTCCGGTATATTTCGTCCAATAGGATGTTTGTTTCGGAGGTGGAGAAGTTGCCTTTGCGGGAGGCTCTGCATTTGACCGTGGAAGCGGACCTGGACTTGCGTTTACTCCCTGGCGTCCACTGAAACACAAGTAACAAGTTTACTCCCCGGCGTCCACTGAAACACAAGTAACAAGTTTACTCCCCGGCGTCCACTGAAACATAAGTAACAAGTAACTGAAACACAAACAACAACAGTTTACTCCCCGGCGTCCACTGAAACATAAACAACAACAGTTTACTCCCCGGCGTCCACTGAAACACAAACAACAACAGTTTACTCCCTGGCGTCCACTGAAACACAAGCAACAACAGTTTACTCCCTGGCATCCACTGAAACACAAGCAACAACAGTTTATTCCCCGGCGTTCACTGAAACACAAGTAACAACAGTTTACTCCCTGGCATCCACTGAAACACAAACAACAACAGTTTACTCCCCGGCGTCCACTGAAAGACAAACAACAACAGTTTACTCCCTGGCATCCACTGAAACAAGTAACAACAGTTTACTCCCTGGCGTCAACTGAAATACAAGCAACAACAGTTTACTTCCTGGCATCCACTGAAACACAAGCAACAACAGTTTACTCCCCGACATCCACTGAAACACAAACAACAACAGTTTACTCCCCGGCGTCCACCGAAACACAAGCAACAACAGTTTACTCCCTGGCATCCACTGAAACACAAGCAACAACAGTTTACTCCCCGGCGTCCACTGAAACACAAGGAACAACATACAGTACAAAGACTTAGTTGAGTGCTGTACACATATACATACAGTACAAAGGCTTAGTTGAGTGCGGTATACATACAGTACAAACCTCGCTGCAGTTGCTGTCGCTGTCGTTGACCTCATCGTCCTCATTGTCCTCCATGAAGTCATCCTCCCTGTCGGCACCGTCCGTGTAGTTGGAGGCCATGACGCGCTCGATGAAGTCCATGCTGTTGCCATCTTCCATCTCCACCTGGATGCTTGCATCGGCCTGGAACAAGCGACATATGGAATCATAGTAGTCGCGTGGAGTGTCCACCATACTGGCCTACAGCCAGGGTTCAAGCCCAGGAAGCCCACCTTACTTTTTAGTTGCTAAACCTTTTTAAAGAAAGCAGTGATGGCATGGCTAAGAAACATTTTTGTTCTATTTTTCTATTCTTAATTTTATTTAATATGCTAAAGGAATTTTTTATTTGTTTTGTTGGAATATAAACCAGAAAGTTTGAATCCTGTTTAGGGTGTGTTATTTAGTTCCACATTGAGAGAAGAAATGAGATGCAATGTATGAATATTAGGGTCCAGTATTCAAAATTGAAGGGGGTCTGGGGTTCATTTGAAAATCTGCAATGTTAAAAGTATGTGTGTGACCCCCTGAAAATTACAGATTTGACCTCCATTAGCAGTGGGCCTATGGAGAATTATTTTGTTAATTTGGAACACTGGGATTCACTTCCACCTTGCTTATTGCCAAGCCATTGGGAAGAAGGTGGGGCAACAATAATGAAAAAAAACCTGAAGCAACTGACCTTGACCCCCATATCGTCATCAATGTCTCTGACACCACTTTCTGTGTTTGACGCCACCTCCGGTAACACTACCTCAATTGCTAGTCTCTTCTTCCTCCGCGCCAGACTCTGCATGTCGTTCCACTTCTTCCTCACTTCCTCCACGGTCCGGTAGTCTCCCTTGCCTGCCCGGTTTATCTCCGCCGTGATGTTGTCCCACGCCACTCGCTTCTTCTCGTGGGTGGCCATGTCGTTGGCTTTGGACAGGATGATCGACCGCCGCTTTCTGACTCCGCCCACCATCGCGCTACGCTCGCTCATGCTGAAGTTGCTCTTCCTTTTGCGTGCCGCAGAGTCGCACTCGTAGAGTATCGGTGTCTGAAAAACAGGTCAGTGTGAATACATGGTAAGCTAGGAGATGGTTAAACGGATGTTTAGACTTGAAAGAATTGTACGGAAAACAAATTCAGAAGCACAAAAAGTATTAGTCAACTCAAAGATGTAGAAATTCCAAAGTAGGAATTTATTGAAAATCTTTTATTTTGAAGTGCACTTAAAATTCTACTATCTGACCTGGATCATTAGTTAATAATAATATTATATAATAATAATAATAATAATAATAATAATAGCAATACTAGTATTATTAATAGTAGCAATAATAATATTTTTAGTAATAATAACAGTATAAATAATAATAATAATAATACACTAAGCTGAATACCAATGATAATGAAACAGAGGATCATGCCGATCATGCTTGGGTTGTATACTCCCCAGGGAGTTGAGAAGGAACACTGAGTGTACAATTATCCATTGACCGGGGATAATAATGTAGCGCTTAGAGCATGCCTTAGGGGGTGGATTTGGCGCATTATAAGTGGCCTATTATTATTATTATTATTATCTGCCAAATCGTGTGTAAAACCACACTGTTGATCGTAATGAAATGTGCACCAACTCTTGACCACTGGTTGGTCTTCGATGTTCAAAACATGTGGCCATGATTTCTCTGGTTCTCAACTGCATATAATAACATTGGTGCCGGTCACAATAAGGAAACAGTCTATAGTTCCAAGAATTCCCCCCTCCCCATTTCTTCCCTACCTTCCATCCCAAGTTGGAATTTTATCTGGTATTAGCACACCTTGCTTGCACTTCCATCTATCAAGGCTGGTCTGCAGACAGCGGCCACAAATAACTGCTGTTCTTTCTTTCCCCCAAATACCTCCTCCTCCCCCCCTCCTTCTTCACACCCTCCCCTTCCCCAGACCACCTCCCCCCACACCAAAACCACCACTCCCACAAATCTCCGCCATCAACACCAGAATAAACTCTCACCTGATTCAGTCGAAAATTTCTAAAATTATCTAACCAAACTGCATCCAGGAAATTTTCTCCATGGCCCCCCGAAAAAACTCTGCAATCTCTTGTTGAAAGCATCTGCAGGATCAAACTTAGAACAGCCAGTTAACTGAACGTGGCTAATCCGGGAGTCCAAACACTGGGAGCATGGTTTCGCAGGTACATGCCAAGATCCACCTCCAATGTCTCCCCACTGGCAATCTGACACGCAGGCGAGATAGACAACAGTTGTAAAACAAAATGTACATAGAGTTGTCCAGCGGCTGTAAGTGCTGTGTCATGGCCAACACCACCTCTTAAAATGTGGGATTAAAGTTGCAGAAAAATTCTGCGGATTGTTTGTAACATAAGATTAGAAGATGTAGATCTGCAATTCCAAACTAGGTTCTGAGAATTTTTCTCTTTTTTTTAATACAACAACAAACAAAAATAAAAAATATTAAATAGGATTTAGATCCGCTTTCCAGTTTCTTTCACTCATCTCCCAGCTAGTGAGGTTAGGAGAGGAGGAAACCTGCGCTGAATGTTGCAGTAAACCTGCGAGTACCTGCCGGTACTGACAGACCAAGGATAACAACTGAACAAATTTCTACTAACATTAATAATAATCTTACAAGAAGAACGGCCACCGCATTATAAGGTTTGTTAACATAAATGCTTAACATCACGTACCCAATGTTTCAGTTAAGTAATATTTGAATAAATCCTAGATCAGTACTGTATAGCAGTTCCAAAGTTATGAATTGTGGGGGTTTTTTTTAACTATCCTACCATGCTAAGAAAATGTCTCAAGTATTTATATATGATGTAGGTAATGTATTTGGCATAAGAGTTTTATAGCTTTCAGATAATTTGCTATATGATAATTTTTCAATTTAATCCTAAAAAATCAAATCATCAACAGATCGATGCAAAAAAAAATATGTATCCAGAATATTCCAGATACTGTAATATTCTTCATTTTTCAAATTCTTCATAAATAAAGAATCTTTAATTTTAGTCCTCTTAATCATTTATGAACTAAAACCGAAAACACCAATCAAAAACATATATGTCTCGCTGCCAAAAACCAGCATACCTTTGGGGGCAGAGATCAGTTTTCCCAACAGGAAGTGGCAATATTTGGCTGGTGAAGAATAGCTATTTTCCAAGTGTTGTTGAGTCACTTCTGGAGGATATAGCAGTTTACACTGGCGACGCATGTCAGCAACAGCATCTTCCTTCACCACCTTACTTTGTCTTACCTTTCTCTTAAAAAATCTCAAACTTGTTTTCAAATCATCAAGATAGTTACTCCTACAGGAAGTACCAATCCACGAATATCCTTCATTCACGATAAATCTTAGAACTGGTTGCCACCACTAAAATGCCTGGCATTCCAAGCCGTTCCGCTATGGTGCTAACTCCTCATAGCATCTCTGTATCTCAGTGGCATGTAAAAAAAGAATACATGCTATACTAGTCTTTATCATTACAGTAAATTAATTCTGTCATGTACAGTATTTTCTTCAATTAGTAATTCTGTCATGTACAATAGGGAAGTCAATTAGTCATTCTGTACGATATAATTATTTACATCATTTAGGATGTAAATGCTGTCATTTCAAATATTTACATTAATTAGTAATTCTGCCATGATTTAAATTGATTTGTCATTCTATCAAATAATGTATTTGCACCAAATAGCAGTCAAATGCATATATTATGTCTCAGGGCTCTACATTAACTTTTTGAGGCACCTGTGTCCTGTCGGACATGTAACTACTGTGAAAAGCACTTGTTAATCTAGGCTATTTCACTTGTCCGCCTGTGGATAATACCTGTCCCGGGCAGGCGGACAATCCTTACTGTTGAGCCCGGTGTCTGTAATGTGTTCTAATAATTCTGCCATGCCTTCTATTTAAATCAACTGGTAATTCGGTCATGTAAATTATCAAAACCAATTACTAGCAAATATTATTAGCCAGTCATTCTGTCAACAGCAGTATTTATATCAATTAACTAACTACCATTACGTTGTGCAACAGCGTTCTACATTTACCCTGTCAATACGACAGGTAACCCTAGAAGCCCTACACATACTGTGACCTTGGTTAACCCCCCCAATAGGTAAAAGGTAGGCCAAGAATGGGAACAGTGTAATCCTAGTACTACAGAACTATGAACCCAGTCTGTCTGTTGAACTGTTGTCAAGCCGGGAGACGGTTCAACAAGCGACTGCAGGTGAGACGTCGCCATTCAAAGAGCGACATCTGCTATTACCATTGTCTGGCGCCGTGCCCACGTAGCAGAGACTCTTCCACTGAATGGCACAAAAACATATTCATCTATGTCTAACGCGTTTCTAATCGACGGCCATGATTTCTCGTAATTTCCTCTCCTACGTAGACTAAACAAGCGGTGGACACTACATTAACAGCCCACACTACAGCACCAGCCAGTTCCTGCGCTAATCGGCCATTGTGAAAACGACGCAGTCTTGTTAAAACTTTGATTGAAGTTTTGTGTGCAAGGCATTCTTGCTGCATATGGAGACCCGCACCGGCTAGCAAAGACGTACAAACAAGAACCAGAAAACTCTTTTTTTTCTCTCTCTCTCAATCTCTCCTATCTCAAGTGCAAAGGAAATAAACAGAAGCATCTTGCGTTGGAACGTGCACACATTTCTTCCACCCAGCAACCTACATAAATATGTAATGTCATTGTATCTCAATGTACATTACGGGTATGCATAATGTACCACAAACTATTCCAAACTCAATTTTACACTGGTGGTCGATTAAAATCATTAAAAGATAAAACAGAAATTGTTCACAAACTAATTATTGGATGAAACCTAATCAAATTTCACGACGAAAAACAGTATAAAACCAACACATTAATTAAAAACAAAAATGTCATCATTCTGCTAAATTAATAAATTCCAGTACAACTAATAAATCTGGAGCTCGTTATTATCATCATCTTGGTATTTATTTACAATGACGATAAACATCGAGCTTGTATGTATACGTGTAACCTTGGAAATGGAATTTTCCATCTGGCTGTCTCAGAAACATGTAATGCTCCGCGGCCGAGCTCGATACAAAAGAAGGGCACCAAAAGTAAACTAATACACACAGGAACATGTTTACAGAGTCAATTTCCATCGATCGGTTCCTCATTGGTTCTAAAAATAGTGCCCGCTCTTGTGGCGCCCGTATTCTCCAGGGCCCCGTGTTGACATGTGACCAAGTTTATTTGCTGCAGTGATACACTCCTCTGCTCCCCTATTTTATTCTCCAATTACCCTAAAAGAAAAAAAGTTGACGGACACCACACATCCAGATTTGGCTGATTGCGGAAGTACTTTATCCCACAGAAACCTAGTTTCTAGGAAGAGTAGAAATAACGGTTTCCTAATAATCATGTATTGCCAAATACAGCGAACTGATCAAATGTGTCACATTTGCCTGCTGGGTAGTTGTATGAAATGTATAAAATAAACAGATGAAGAAAGCATATGGATGAATACAATTACGAGGAACTACACTTATGATGAAAGAATCTTTTCAGAAAACAGCTCTAAATCCCAATTTAAATAAAAAATATAAAATTTAATAACAATAATATTTTAATAAGAATGGTATGATATATATGGTAATGTGAATGGTGTTAATACTGGAAATGGCATCTAAGGATACATACTTCCCAAGGAGTTGAGAATGCTTACTAGGTGTTCAAATGACCAGAGTAACATCAAGTACTGTAAGGATCAAGCACTAAGTGTAGTAATTCACAGGCTATTAATGGATATTATTATCATTAATACTGTCACATTTAAACATGCTTTTCATAAACAAACATCCATAAAGCCGAAGCCTTTTAGATGGCAGTATATTCATAATGTGTCAATCTATCAAATAAATTTGAAGGCCACATAGAACATAAATATGCAGGTAGGTTATACAATTCTACTTTGAATCTTCAAATGAATTATTAAGCCCCTTGTAAGGTTGTAATATATGCCAACAAAGGTCAAATGGAATATATATAAATTATAATAAGTTTGGCCCTGCTGTGTGTTATGTACATGCCATCTCTCTGAAACTTAGCTACAGTAGCAGCTGAAGCATTGCTCTCAGTCAGTGTAAGAATACGGTACATGTATGATAACAACATGTATTAATGTAGGCCATAATTCATAATACTACAGGTAATAGATTTTTCTTTTACTATTACGATACTTTATTTAGTTTCATCATGTTTCATTCGGCAAAGACAGTAATGTTTTTACACCAAAATATCTCTAATGTTTTTATTATTTTTTATTCAATGTTGGATTTTTTCTCAGCTTTTATTTTTCAACATTTATTTTATATTCACTGTTGTTATTTTTGTACATGTAACCTTTCAAAATGATTAGTCTCTAGTTAGTGCTGGTGCACTTGATACCCTTCCCCAGCAACATCGCATTAACCTTCTTTGTGCTACGGTCAACATGAGATGCCTCAGCTGTAGATCAGTGGCCTACAATAACAAATTCTACAGAGAACAAGGGGTTAACAGTGCATCTTCAGTATTACGCTGTCCTCATTCTTTTAACCATCTTTTTGATGAAGTCAACTGGAGATGCCCTAGATGTACACCACTGTACAGCAGTGGCCTACAATGACAAATTCAGCAACGGAACAAGGGGGTTAACAGCACCTTCAGTACTACATTGTCCTCATTCTTTTAACCATCTTTCTGCTGAAGTCAACTGGAGATGCCTTAGCTGTACAGCAGTGGCCTACAATGACAAATTCAGCAGAGGAACAGGGGGGTTAACAGCAACTTCAGTACTACACAGTCGTCATTGTGTAGCGTGGTTGTATTCAGCTGGCATACACCGGTACATACATAGATCTACTCTGTCAACACAGGGTTGTCCGTGTGTAAACATTGCCCTATCTATAGCGCCAGTGGATATTCACTCGTACAAGGTCACCATCACTATCACAAATAATCGGGATTAGCCCGTTATTACAAATAGATAAAATGAATATACTGAGATTGTTAACATATATTTGGTTTGATGTGTCCTAAATTTGGGTTGGAAATTAAGTATGTCATGTAAAGCTTTCTACCATGTTCATTAAAAAGTAATTTATGGCTTGCGTGTAGGGAAATACATGTTTGCTTGCCCTGGATAGTACTTGTAAATGTGCACTAGGTCATGGAAAAACTTCTTTTTTTTTTTATACAAAATAAATGCTCCTAAAAGTGCACCTTGTCACCATGATAACTAATTTAAGTGAGTGAATTATTGTTTTACGTCACAGCGGGAATCTTTCAACCCATAGGTGACAAACTAATTTAAGAACATGTAATAAATACTAATTCTAAGAAGATGTCATAAATTAAGATAAGATATCTATCAGTCACATGCTAAATTAAAATGTACCTATCATTACAACAAATTCACCTAAAGTTTACACAGCCAATAGCTTGTTAAGTTATGGAATTAATTTCACCTGGAATTGCAATAAACCATAATGTTAGAAGCATAAAAATAATTAAATTATGAAATTAATCCATCATTGGTCCAATACTATAACAACAGGATGGTATGTTAAAGTTTTCTCAGAAAGCCATCAATCATTATGAGAGTAACTGATATCAAAGCGGAACCTTTATTCTAGGGATATCGAGTTAATCCTACATCCTAAATAAAACCACAGAAAACCTCTAAAATAGAACCGTAACAGTGTGACGTCAGCATCAGTGTCACATAATAATAAAAGACCGCATCTAAAACTGTCTGGAATACGTAATGTACATTTACAATTCCATTATACGCGTTTCTAAACCCGTCATATAAACAACTGGTATAAATAAACACAAGAAAGAACTTACATCACGACGACTTTGCACTCTTAACAACTTTTTTCTACACTGACGAAATTGCTCTGTTGGGAAAACGTATGCGCCCGCTGTGTCAACAGAGATACTGGGTCACATCCCAACGACCCGATTGTCAACATAAAAGTAGTATTTCCCTGCTACTACCTATAAATAAACTATCAATCAAATCTCATTTCTGTGAGATTTGCAGGAGTCTGCTGATTCGCTGTACCTGGGAACAGTGAGTCAACAGTAGCTGCCCTGTTTGCTAGGAAAAGCTATGTATGTTCTTGAGTCGATTTAGGACTCTCCGTCTAAAGTGGAAGAGAAGAAGAAGAAAAAACGACAGCCTTGAAAAACAGTTGCTATCGATATGTTATCAGGATTTACCTGAAGTGGGCCTCCCACCTCCCCGTCTCTAACAGATAATTATTTCTAAGAAAGGAACAAAGAGATTATCGCTATCTGCTTTGAGATTACTTCTTGGAGCGACGAACAAGAGAGTGAGAAAAGATATTTCAGCATTCATATAAAAAAAAATAATCATTTAGGTGTTTTTAAATAAATAAATTTTAATTGGGGTTTACAGCCACTTTCAAGATTCTTCCAATCCACTGATATCACAGCTTGTCAAGTTTGTGGCAGCAGGAAACCTGCAACATCCATAGAGCTGCATGTTGCAATAAACCTGCTAGCAGTGGCTGGTACTGACAAACCAAGGTGGAAAGTAAACATTGATGCTGCAGCCCACCAGGATGCGAATTAAACCTGCAGCCATTGGCTCCAAAGTCCAACATTCTACGACCTGACTCCTAAATAATAATAATAATAATAATTAATATTCATGATATGAAATATGCACGCATACACACCTCACATAGCATGGTTATCTTATTATTATTATTATTATTATTAAATCTGCTACTATGGTTCACCTCTGGTACAGCATGGTTATATTATTATTATTATTATTATTACTATTATTAGTATCATATTACTAAATATGCTCCTATGGTTCACCTCTGGTTTGTCTTTAGCTTGAGATCTTATTATAACCTTGCTGTATTAATTACTACAAGTACGTATGGCACCTTTGGTCACCTCCAGCACATAGGAGGTTAACTGTTCCATAAATCACTATCATTACTGTAGAGCAGCTGTGGCTGAGAACAGGTTAAATTACAATAGATCAATTTGATGTTTGTAAAGATATATGGTAATATTTGCTTTGAAACATGGTTTAAATATTAAATAATGTTTGAAATAACAATAACCTAATAAAAATAGAATGTGGTATTATATTTAGATACACTAATATTTATCGTATTTTATTCTTCAAACATGGCGTCACTAGTCTTAAGTCGGCCAATTCATCATTGATACCAAAAATAACCAGACAGAAATAGACATAATTAAATAGACATACATTAAATACGCCCACAAGCCATTTCAAATGAAAACATGAATACAAAATACTGACGTCACGAGGTGGTCATTTAATATAATAATATTTATTCTTTTTAAAACACTGTAATAGTTTCTAATACAAGCAATGTAATATTTATGACATTTTCATCAAGACTATTTACTCAACATTTTGTAAGGACAACTACCGACATCAGGATTATGTATAGTAAAAATTACAAGGTTGTTTCTAAAACAACAACGGACGTCAAACGATGTCCTCCTTCAACATGTTCAAATTGAGAATACATCAGGTATGCAACATTGTGCCACGTCAAAGAAAAATCAGAAATTTTGGGATTACTCTTCTGAGGAATCACATACAGGTCTGGTTTTCATTAAGCAAACACCGCGAAACCAAACTGGCATATGTTAAGACTGGTCAAACATGTATTGTCTTTGAATGCCATGAAATATTTCAATCATCCATCAGCTGTTTTGTGTGGTGGAGTTGTAGCACAGTTTACCAGACAAACATAAGATGTTAATAATAGGATTGTGCCCAGTCTGATTCTGATGTTTAGCTAGACAGTGTCAATGAATTATGATAAATATAAATCTTAAATGATCACGATGTACATTCAAAATATTTTAACATAGCCGGTAACTTTAAAGGCATAATATCACAGTTGATTGACCTGGATAATGGACAAACGAATTTCGATCTGAGACTAATTGCGCT
>JAVCKZ010078772.1:0-12922 GCA_034780755.1 Lepetodrilus elevatus
ACATTATTACTTTTATTTTTTTAGTGTAAAGCACACTTTTTTAAATTGAAGTTTAGAGTCACTTTCTAGATTCTTTCACTAATATCATGACTTAGAAAGCATAATTATATAAAGATATTTATTTCATTGTGCATTAACTTGAATGCAGTAAGTAAAAAAAGAAACCCCTCATCTCGTGCAAGAAACAACCAATTAATCTTTAAACTTATCCATTTATATTCTGTAAAATATTCAACATTTCTTCTCCTGTACATAGGCTCCTACCAAGATGAACTTTTAACTACTGTCAACAGAATCAAGATTTAAAAAATAAAAACATGATTTTCCACGGCACGTTGGCACACTGCTATAAAACACACTGATTGCATACAGATGTAATTGCACTGAAAGATGAAATGTCGCTGAAAGTCTGTCAAGCAACAGCTGTCGTTCACCACTTGACGTCGCAACACCAAAGCAGAAATCAATGTCAAGAAAGCATGTCGCCCGTTCTGTAACAGCTTGTAACACAATCTTCTCACATTATTTGTTTAAAAGAAAAATAATCAGAAACTGTTGGACTTAACACAAAATTACAAACATACATTCAATATACATCATGTAAAGCTTATCAATAATTTTCAAAGACCCTGAATAATTCATTTTGAGAGTATAACATTAGATATTTATCAACTGTTTATAAATCTGACAACGAAACAAACAAACATACATTCCATTTTTTTCAAAAATTCCCGTCATGTACAACAGAACAATGAAAATAAACTGGAGAAAAAAACAAACTATACAACAAGTTCCAAAATTAAAATAATATTTGCCAAAACATGAAGCACATGGGCGATATATTCTGTGTAAATAAGCAGTCTAGTAGGAATTGTAAAGGGAATTAATGACAAAGCTCTCTAATATGTATATCGCAATATCAGCATGACTTGTTTGTTTGGTACATGACTAGGCTAGACTAGTGTTGTTTAACTTGTTCAACTTTACCAAACTATCCACAGGTAGGGTAGAAAAAAAAGGAACTGAAATCATAATAAATAACAAAGATAACATGGTTTCAAATATTTAAACTTCGCAACATATTATTGTAATATTACTTATAAAAATGTTTAATTTAAGTTATTGATTACTAGTTACATGATTAAGAAATATACTATTTTATATATAGATAGATCGATATATTACGTTTTGGAATAGACATTATTTGTATTTTATATGTCATCAAAAGAAAGGGGCAGGAAGGAATTATACATGAGAACGCACGCACTACAATTGGTCTAGCGTAATAACAGTGGTTTCTATGTTGCATTATTCTTGCAGATCATAACTGTATATATTATAAAAGCTGCATTCTATAACTTCATGTTTGCATTCCTAGGGATGGTTTGCCACTAATAGCCGGCACTTCTAAGTGTAATAGCTACTTTACTATGGAACAATGAAATAGGAAAAGTATCAAATATAATTGAATTTTGACGTCTACTGTAAAATATTTCTCTCATAATGAAGATATAATATATATGAGAAAATGTTTAGCGTAATATTTTAAATAAATGAATTCAATCAATTGTTGAAAAGTTAATTATCTGTTAGAGCAGAAAGTTTCCAGGTGGATTATCTCCCTTGATATGTTTTTGGAAAATAAGATGAGTTGGGACGAATGAATGAATTATTGTTTTACGTTACAGTGGGAATCTTTCACCCAGACGAGTTGATCAATTTTATCAGCATTGATCAAATTTGAACAATTATCAATATTACTGCATAATTTATTTATTTCTTGTTATATAAAACATACCTTTTACTAAATTAGTGGCAAACCAACCATAACGAATGAAAACAGAATGCACATGTACATATTGCAGATCACTGATAAGTCTGTAAAAGACAGCAGTAACATTTCGCCTGCACTTTGTACAACGGTCGCCGTTGAAATCATGTCAGCGCTAGCCAAAACCCACTGAAATAGGCTGCTATGTAGAAATACCTGAGTGCAAAGCAGTTTATATGTGGGATTTATATATATATACCTGACTCAACTCTTCACATTTTTGTCTACAATAAAGCAAAAGCATAAAGATTACCATCATATACAAACAGCAGCATATAAAGAAAGCAATGTAACAATTGATGCACAAATCAATATCTCTATGCATATACAATTTAAATAAAGCAGATTAGAGAATATCACCAAATCCATTTCCTGGCAAAATGTTTGATTCAGAAAAGAATGCTAATTTACTACTGTGATGGGTATCTCCATTGGCTTTATCACAGGAGACCGGTTATCATACTACGCGGAAATAAGATATATAACGAAAATTAAGTTTTCCCTAAAGTAATGCTGTCTGATGTTTGAACTATATAACGACATAATAATCCAATGACATAGCAGTGTCTTGTGCGAGCAGGGATTGGAAAAGGCTAAAACAAAATGGCTAATTGTAACTCTGACAATAAGTATTGTAGTTGACAGAATGACTCATTAAATTTCCATTGATATCATTACATGGAAATTTGACTAGTAAGTCTTTCCCCAACCTCTGTGTTGGTACGTATCCATTGCAGTGTATTGAATAAAAGTCTTCATGCTCAGGTGCATAAATACTTAATTCAACTGCCACCCGTTGCACGACGCTCTTGCAGGCTACAACTATTGTAATGTCAATGCTTTCTATCGTGGCGGGAGCCCAGTTACAATTATTGTAGCGCTACAAGAATGTCGTGCAACGGGCACTTGGTCTGATATTTGTAAAGGAAATAAGAATGCTATGGTTACGGATATATTACTTTCAAAATAAATATATCACCATGTACCTGTATGCCCAAATAAAATGTTAATGATACAATCCATACAATGTGTATATTTAACAATTTTATAATCATTATTCACAAATAAAATAAAAAGATATGAGGTGTCGAGATGAAATCAGCTGCAGAGATCAGGAAAAAAACATGGTCGACAATTTTGATTAGAATCTTGAAGATCTACCAACTTGGAATACAGACCAACAAAATCATAAATTCTAAATGGACACAATTGTGTGGAGCTATTTCACAGAGTGACAAGCAGGTAGATATCACCCGCACACTCTTGCATTAAGGCACACACAGTATTTCTATGTAACACCATCATCACGAGGATGTCATTGAAAGCAATTCCTATGTAGTGCCAACATTATGAATATGTCATCTCGATGTCGGATTCTTCTCCTGAGTCAATTTCAAACCCGTTTGTCACACATTTGTGATTTTTGAATGTAACTTCGATTCCGTCATAATCCTCAGGTTCGGAATCGTCTGTGTGTTGCAACCACTCTGCCACACGCGACTGAAGATCCTGCTGATCGGTCACCTCGTCACAGATGATCTGGGCCTCCGACGGACATTTGAGGTACACACCGCCGTTCCGCAGTTCGATTGGCTGCCAGTGTTTGGGTGACTGCGGAGACGACGCCTTCCCGGGCAGGGACAAAGACTTGCGGAGGGTCGCAGGTCGCGGCGACACGCCGTACGGAATGATCATGTGATGAGCTTGGTGGAAGTCGGAATGAGACGATGTGAGATTGTTGGCTTTGTCGGAGTTGTGTCGTGCCAAGGGCGACGTGACCGGTTCCTCGCTCCCCGCGGTGCAGTCCCACGGAGGAGGGATCGCGATGACGTCGCCGCCGTCGTCATAGTCCCTCTCCCTCGCACTCTCACAACGCACGTCCACAGTAGGACTAGAACCACACTGGAAGATTTCAAATATGGAAGGGGTGTGGGTTTTCTTGGGGGGTGCGGTGAGCGTGGTTTGCGGGGACACGTATGGCGAGCCGGACTCGGTAAGATTATGGTAGGAGGGATTGCTCACCCAGGACGGAGCCTCCGACATGAGCGGCTGCTCGTTGTCCGTCATCACTAGAGTTTTCATACAAGGCACGATGTCGTTCATTGAGGTCCGTTTCCATGGTAACGTCCTTTCGGCCTCCGTCTCCTCAATTACGATCTTTGGTCCGTCTTCGGGAATTGGAGCTGGAAATAAATCACGAGAATTTTAAACGTTGACAATTTGTGTAAAACTTTATAACATGCATTTTCCAAAAAAAAACATTTAAAATCTTTAGTACACGGATTAGCTTTGCTCTCTGAGCTGTTTACTTCAACTTATGAATCTGGCTCCAATACGTGTCTATGCATACTTGAAAGTGTAAACAAAATTGTGGATTTGTTAATTTATTTGTAAATTGTGGATTTCTTCATCGACAAATTCACTCAATGTTTTTGTAAAAAAAACCATCAAACAAATATTCTCAGATTATAAAAATTAACGTGAAACAAGATTTATACAATATTGTCTATATGTGTGTGGAAATGGAGTGTAATTTTTTGTATGTGTATTAACACATAATATTGATTTTATTTGGAAACGATGATATGTAATTCCTCGTAACTGGTATGTAATACATGCATGTCTAGTTATACACCAAATCGTACTTATACAAATAGAAGTGAATTAATCTGCGACTAGATAAAAGTACATTATGACATGGAAATGACAGACAACCTTGCTGTAGGTACAGTGTAAGTACATGAACCTAGGAACATGAACTTGATTACCCTGGTAGCCAGGTGGTCTGAACTCATGCAACCAGCGGACTCATAACTTGGTCAGCTATATACAGATAAGTATTTCTGTAGAGTACTTACACATATTGTCTACGATTCCGGGGAGGTTATTGGAAGAGCCCAGTGAAAACACAACTTTGTCTGCCTCTTGTACAGGCATCAATCTGTTCTGAAACGTCTCACCTGAAACAACATTACAATGTCGAATGTAAATGTCGAACTCAGTTTATTTTATGTTGGAGCTCTTAATAATAATAATAGTATTAATAATAATAATAATAATAATAAATAATAAAAATAATAATTAATAATAATGATAATTGCTATAATAATAATAATAATAATAATAATAAAATAATAATAATAATAAATAATAATAATAATAATAATAATGTAACAAATCTATGTTCATAGTGGTAAATAAAAGGTTTCGTAGCGGACAATTTAAAAAAAAATATGTTTAATGTAACAAAAATGTAAATTATTTTAAAATATATATTTCTGATATTAAACTGAAAGTTATTAGATATTGGACATGTACAACATACCTGCTTGGTGCAAGTGCTGCGTGCCCTGCTTGTTAAAGGTGACAGACTTGCCGGGGTGGGGCTCTACCATGTCGGGGGGGTGGCCATGACTGGCCGGGTCCGCGGGGCCACTACAGGCCTGACTTAGCAGAGTGCGCAGCTGGTGGCGCTCCTTGTGGCGGAACGGTCGGTCTCTGCGGTCCGGCGCCACGCTGTACTTCTTCTCCTTCACCCACTGAAAACCAAAACAAGTTAGGTAACTCTCAGGACAGAACACGGAGACAGTAGTAGTGTGATCACGGTGTTGAACTGACACACATCTGGTCAAGTACCCGCAATGACAGAACTTAGTGACATCAGTGTAATAATCACAGTATCGTCTACAACACACAGTACATGTCTTTCCAAAGACAGAGTAAACATATTAGTTTTTATTGTTTTTGATTTGACCTGGGTGCTTAGAGCCAGTTTCAAGATTATTTTGTTCATATTACAGTTTGCTAGTTTATGGAAGGAGGAAACCTTTCAGAACTAAAATCCCCAGAATCATGATATGTTATGATAAAACTAGTTCATTCGTTAGCCGTCTGTCAAATACCAATTAGTGGACTATCATGAAAAAAACAATCTGCAGGAATTTTGATTTCCTAAACATTATGATCCATTAATAATGAATAAATATTCTGGAACTCAAATTCATATTTTTTTCTACATATTTTGGTGAAGAAAAGAATATTTTATGCCACAAAATATCACTGGCTGTTATCATGTTACCCAAGGATAAGATACAACTGGCTATGTTACCTATGGATAAGATACCACTGGCTATAAGAGAAAAAGATACAACTTAAAAGTGTCTACGTTACAATGTTACCTAAAGATAAGATACAATGAGTGAGTGAATATGGAGTTTAACGTCACTGCGGGAATCCTTCACCCATAGATACAAGTGGCTATGTTACCATGTTACCTAAAGATAACATACTAGTGGCAATGTCTTCAGGTTACCCAAGGATACCATTATATTGCCTAGTTATCTGAGGATACAATATCACTAGCTGTGTTACCAAGCATACCTGTGATCGTGAAATCACCAACATTACTCCCGGTAAAGAAGGAGACTGTGAACCGATGTGTTGGCGTGAAAGTTGACTGAACACTTTCTGATGAAATCGTGTCAGTCACAGATTGTATCCTATCTTGCTACTCAAGAGACAGCTGTGAAGACTGAAGTTCCAGATGGCGAGAAGAACACAGGAATCTCAGGATTATTTCCACAGCGTGTTGATCTGACCACGTCACTCTCAGAATACACACGCACTGACGACAATCGCGGTACGTTAGCGCCTTACTACTGCGCGTCATTGTTAACTAGGACTGGCTGATAGTATGTACCGTGGATGCTGATTGGACGACTGGCGGCCAGACAAAGATGCTTAGCGATCAATAGCAGAGCTGATATTGATTCCAGTGGGAATACACCGTATGAAGATACAACTGCACTCACTGTAGTACATGTATATGAGAACATTCCATCAATTACAGAGAACGATTATTTTAGACTTTTTTCCAAGATAACATTAACAATATCATAAATTCCAAAGTCAAAGAGTAATTGATAAAATAATTTATCTGCATTTGTTTCTGTGTACTTACAATCCTAGAGACATTCATTAGGAAATAAGTGTATAAAGTTTCTTTTTCAATATGGCTGCCATAGTAGCCATATTGAAATTTAGATGTTAAATACAATACATATTATCAGTGCCATCTGAAATTATTGAATGGATCTGGTGAAATGAGGGAGTGAATATGGAGTTTAACGTTGCTGCGGGAATCTTTCACCCATTTGCGAATCTTTCACCAATTGGTGCAAATGTCATGCCAAAATTAATAATAGATCATAAGTTATGTTATATATGCTGATATGACCAGACATGATAATCATCTTGGAATTACTTGAACATATTAATGCTTACTGGATCTGCTACATGTTAACAACAAGAATAGATTTCCATACTAAGAAGAAAATACTCGCTGGGTGAGATATATTCGGCTAATACAAGCACGTGCACATGGCAGGTACCAGGAACACTAGGAGACGTAATGGTGCCGACTACTATAACGAGGACATTGACAGCAAGTTAGCTGATGACGTGGGTGGCATCGTTAATCAAGACTTCTACTTTCATGACAGCTTGGTACGTTATGAGTGGTGTCTAATGAACACTGATGAACACCTATTACTTTCATGGTAACCTATTATGTCATCAGTTTCTTCCATTAACTCTTTCATGGAAGCTTATGAAAACTAATGATGTCTTCAATTAACACCTATACTGCTACTGCCAGGTTTCAACACAAAAGCAACCTCGGTACAATGGACGGTCCGCACTCTCCAGAGGCCCTTTGTCTCCAACATGAACCTCTGCATGCCCAGAGGACAATCAGAGGCCCATTTAGTGCCCCGTGGGGCACATGGATCCTTTAACCCTCTCCCTGCTTGATTAGGCACAAGCATGGCTCTTTAGGGCATATCAGGTTGCCTTCAGCAGGAAGAGAGTTAATGGTAGCCATTGCTGTAACAAGTGTCAGCAGCACTGCGAAAATACAGACACTGCATCCTATCACAATGGAAATGTATCTATAGGTGTTGATGCATGGTTTCCATAGATGGTTCAAACTCTGGACATTACGTTCAGCGCCATTGAGTAGCTAGTCTAGATCCAAGGAGCTATATAAATTATATCATAATATATTATGTCTCCAAAGTAAAATAGTCTCTCACTCCAGTACAACCAATCTCTCCATTTAACCTTCTCCATGCTGGGGGCAACTGGCGATCCCCAAATAAGCTGTGTCTGTGTTTAATACAGCAGGGAGAGGGTTATGGTTGAACATTTCTGCTGAACACACACACACAAACCAAAAATAAAACCCCAATAATAAGCAACTTCAGTGAAAAGGTACAGGCACCAACATTTATGAGAGTTAAAAATGTTCTAGATGTTGGTACTTGTACAGCTGGTGGAAGTCTGGGACATAGATCACACAGTAGCCGACTGATACAGACTCGCACACAATTGACTGCTGGCTACTACCAGCTGAGTGAGTTCTAACAGAGACAACCAGCTGATTCCATGCATATTATAATCAGCAAACTATCCTGTGGCAGATAGATCACCCTTGTAGTACTAAACTTGTGCCCTCTGTGTGGCTAAACGTGGCAGCGTGAGTCAGCGGATCTCGGTGCACGCTACATAGTAGGCAGTGCGAGGCACTAGGCACCTTCAGCACCTTCATGCTGAGGAGCACGTTCACATTCAAATACAGCTTGGAGAAATTAAACTCAATTAACCTTCTCCCTGCTGAATAAAATCAAAGTGTTTTATTTCTGCATTTGATCGTGCAACTTAACTCGCTTTCAGCAGGGAGAGGGTTAAACAAATATATATCATGAATAATTATGAATAATAAAAAATGTATATTATCAGTAAATCCAGATAGCACTTGGTGGATTTCCAATTCAATGTATATTTATGATTCATGATTTACATTTCAAAGAATAGTAAATATATCCAATCATAAAATATGACAATTAATGTATGTATGGATGGTAAATACATAGCTCTCCATAGATACATGTTAATCTACTCCGAGTGTTGAACTATGTTCTGGTGTATTATTTAACATTGTAAATGACAATGTGTATGCTGTTATATGCCCAGATAAACATTCAGACTGATATTCAGAGAGATATTCAGACAGATGTTCAAACAGACATCCAGACAGACATTCAAACAGATAGTCAGAAATTCAGACAGACATTCAGATATATGTTCAGAGATTAAGACAGATGCTCACAGATGTTTGGACATTGAGACATACATTCAGACATATGTTCAGAGATATTTTCATACCGATGTTAGGACACATCCAGACATACATTCAAACAGATGATCAGAAATTCAGATAATATAAGACATTCAGACAAATGATAAGATGACATTCAGACAAAATTCAGAGAGATGGTCAGAAATTCAGAGTGACTTTCAGACAGATGTTCAGACATTGAGACAGACGTTCAGACAGATGTTAGGACACATCCAGACATACATTCAAACAAATGATCAGAAATTCAGATAAGGCATTCAGACAAATGTTAAGATGACATTCAGACAGAAATTCAGACAGACTTTCAGACAGATGTTCAGACATTGAGACAGACGTTCAGACAGATGTTCAGACAGATGTTCAATACAATAAGTTGGTCAGTGCACTCAACTGACCGACTCTCGCTGCACTGAGACCTGTGTAGTGTTTACCTAAAACAAACAACAGAACGACTCTACTTCCCCGTGGAGAGATGTCGGTCACTGGGCTGGCTGGAAAACTTACAAGTACATTGCTGTCACCGTCTGTCGGTAAACACAGGAGAGGGCCAGATAGACACCCACAACCACCAATACATGGAGATTCAGGTGCTATGGAGATTCAGGTGTTATGGAGATTCAGGTGTTATGGTGACCAAGAAAACTTGGTTAACTAAATGACTAGGTGAGACGGTGAAAATATACCGATGTATTGACATGCGAGATATTTTGGGATTTTAATTTCTTTAATTTTTTTTTAAAATTGGGGTTTTGAGTCGCTTTCTAGAATCTTTCACTAATAGCATGACTTATCAGTTTTAGGGCATGAGGAAATTTGTTGATCTGTGAGATGATAAAAATATATCAATGTGTTGATGTTGTTTCCTGCAAGAATGCACAATCTGTCATGATGAGTTAAAGTTGTAGATATTATAAATAAAGTCTGTTGGTGTACGGAGTACATTAATTTTGCTTGCAGCATTGACTGAAATGTTCAGTTAGCCTACAGCGTTCTGGTATTAATATCTCTCATAAATATTCACTAGACATATTTTATGACTTTATCATGTACATAAATTAAAGTGTTCACATGAATATAAATTACAAATGGATGAATGAAGAACAATACATAAAACCATCCTGATTCCTGATTTAATGGAACATAGATATTGACAGTTTTATGGAACATAGATATTGACAGTTTTATGGAACATAGATATTGACAGTATTCAATGTCATACATAATCAACTTAATCATGGAATTAATTAATTAAATTACTATTTTACAAACTGATATTCGTAAGTGAATTAAGTACATAAGTTGAGTCAATACTGAAAGAATGCTGATGAACCTACAACAAGTACAAGGTGAATATATTGTGTCACATCATTGTGGTCTATTGATTTCATCCAAACAGTACAAGACAACAGAATGTTGACGAGTTAATCAACAGCGATCATTGGTCGGCTTTACCTATTCCAATTACTCGCACACAGGATATTGTTTTCTGGCCAGGTGAGAATTGTCACAGTACTAGATGGCAAGATGACAGCACTAGATGACAGCACTATGTGACAGCACTAAATGACAGCACTAGATGGCAGTCCTCTGCAGCAATGTTGACCTTCACCTTCAGTGCAACTGCACCTTCTCAGTCTCATCGGACGTAATGCGATTGTTTATCAGATGTCTTTACCTAGAGCATGCTGGGATAGCTGCACAATAATGATGTTCAATAATGATTTGAGGATGGGCCGTCTTAATAGATCTACTTAGGATCAAACCTAAAGTCCTATTGTAGATACAGTTTTGCTGTTTGCATGATGTACATGGCTGTTGTGAGGCGTCTTTACTTTATTTATGTATTTATTATTATTTTTATTGAGGTTTTCAGCCACTTCTAAGATTATTTCACTTATATAATAATAATAATAATAATAATAATTGTATTACATCAATATATAATATTCATATATATACTAGTATTAAAATACACATGTAATGTGAAACTAGACCTCGTGAGTGAATATGGACAGCAGTTAAATAGACAGACTGATGAATTACTAATGGGGCAGCTGAGAAAAACTGAATTAACATCTATATTGTAGTTTCCTTTTACGAGAATGTATAATTATAGAAACATGCCCCATTTTCCTCTAGTGCGTAGGAATGAAACTTCGCCCGACAACTAAATATTATTGATTTATCCTCAATTATGAATGTCCTAGTTTCAAGAGATCATGTTTCCTCACCTTAACGTCTAATACACAACACGCTTGTTCAAGATTAACACAGATTTCACGAACCAGTTTGTTTTTCAGAATTAACACAGACTCACAAAATAAACATGGCTATTTATCGTAAACAAGCCAGACAATCTAAAAGTGCATGGATGCGTATTGGTTTAAATACAATGTGCTACACATCAAAACGTCTGACGGAGTTTTCTTCTCTGGGGCAAGTTTTGTATTTGCACAGCATGTAGGAATATGGCGGTATAAAAACTACCTTGCTTTGTACTCTCACCGTGTCTGCAGTCTCGTAAACATCTCTGACATATACAAAATTATACAATATAATAGTACATGTGTTTATGACATTAATATGAAGTAGAATGACTTGGCTGTTATCACCATGACAAAAAAATGAAATATTAAGAGAAAAAACGGGCCAAAGAATTACTAGGATAATATTACCGTAATAAACACTATTTAAGTGGGGCTATTTTTTATGTAGAGAATGCTTGTGGTTTAAATGCATTAACACTATCCATGCTGAAGGTAACTGGAGATGCACTAAAGAGCAGTACCTGCATCTAATCCAGCATGGGGGTTAAGAGACCTCGCCTCATCCAGAAATGTCGGTCAAAGCATAAAGAGTAGGTCAAGGCATAAAGAACACTGAAGTCTCCATGCTGACATTTCCTGACCAGGGGCGGTGTTGACGCAGGGGAAATGGGGCCAGTCCCAGTCAATATTGTAACAAAAGTCTAGACTTTCTCATTCACATTTCTACCAGTAAAATACAGCCTATCAACAAAGATCATGTTATACTTCTAAAGAAAACTATAAACTATAGCGAATATAGATTTATCCCTATTGGCCTAAGGCAATGTGAAATATTTATACATCTATGAAATGGAAATTTTGATTGTAATAAAATATGTACCTGTATATTTTTCTTCACCAACATCAAAGGTATTCTGATTTCATGATTCATCGATAGGAGTTTGATAAAAAACTATTAAATATATCGTGTGGATCATATGACAAGCTTACAGTACAAGGCATTGAGAACAGTATCTATCGTCACACTGCATGCTACCACTGCTGTCGACTAAGGAGCACAGGCTGCTGTTTAACCCACACAATCTTAATCCCTTACCCAGTTTCTTCCACTCCAAACCAGGCGAGTTACTGCTCAACTGTGCATGTATGTATCACATGTATACTTCACATGCACACATCATGCTTTATCGGTCACTGCTCGATACTTGGGCATTGCCAATAAACCAACTTTTGTCCAGATGCCGAGTTGGATTAACTCTATCCATGCTGAAGACAACTGGAGATGCCTTAAAGAGCTGTGCCCGTGCCTAATCCAACAGGTAGAGGGTTAAATGACAAGCTCAGCTTTTCTGTGGGGGCACTTCCAGCTGTCTCCAGTAGGTAGGAGGTTAACAGTCAATACAACAGCTGGCAGACTTACCTCAGATATTTTATAGGAACGTAATTTCTTTGGTTAGTATTTTTAAACAAAGGAGTAACGGTACATACTAGTTTTTAGATTCTATGTGATATTTAATCCCTCTGTAAAAAATTAACTATATTACATTAGAATAATATAATAATAATATAATCTATTTATATAGCGCCGAGTTCCAGCTAGGCTGCTCACAGGCGCTTAACATTATA